>PVHY01001352.1:0-155647 GCA_004024945.1 Uropsilus gracilis
TTGTCAATAGGGTTTTGGCTATTCGGGGTCTTTTGTTGTTCCATATGAATTTCAGTAATTTTTGTTCTATCTCTTTAAAATATATCATTGGGATCTTTATTGGAATTGCATTGAATCTATAGATGGCCTTTGGTAGTACAGCCATTTTGATGATGTTGATTTTTCCGATCCATGTACAGGGAATGTCTTTCCATTTTTTTACATCATCTTCTAGGAAATACGAGGTTTTAGAAGTGAGGTTGTCACATAAAACAAATTCAAACCATCAGAATGATCTTTCTCTCATCTTATTTTAGTTCCAGAACTCTACATTTCATGAAATATTTCAGGATGGAAGAGACCAAGGAGAGGAAACATTTGCCATGTGCCTGAGACTCTCTCTGCCACACTTCAGCCCAAAGCAAATTAAACCAGAGTCCTTGGACAGAAGCCCTGTGAAGAGAAGCAGAATCACGCTAAAGGGTTCTGGACTGGGCCAATTGCAGAAATGAAAATACAGGGCACGGACATGGAGGTTCTGGGATAAAAAATACCTTGTAGCTATTATTTTCATGAGTCTCTGCCCATCCACACAACCCCTCTCCAGCTCTTTTAATCTGGCACTTCTGAGAATTATTGTTTTCCTCGCCATTGTAATATGAGAAACAAGTTAATTAAAATCAATCCCAGCTCCAGTCTCAGAGCATCCCAGATTTGGCAGCAGATCTATCAGCAGTGTGTTTTGATAGCTGTGCATGAAGGTGGCTATTTGAAGGCACTGATAATTGCATTAATTTAGGCAGCATTAGCTAAGCCCACCGATTAACTACACAGGCAGCAGACACTTGTAACTTACCAGACTGCTGAATGAAGATGGTAGAAATGTCAGCTCCCTTTTATCCATAGCCAAACACCCAAAACACTAAAAAAACAGAACTATTCTCTCCACTCGCAGATGTTGATTATGGTGACCCTGTGAAACTTTGAGACCTCGAGGTGTTTATGAATCTTGAAGAAGAGAACCGGTGGCTATTCGCGAAATGTCCATTCTATGGAAATTTTGTTAAATTTCCATTTTTTGAAAGCTGATCATTTCAAAGCTGGAATATTTGTTCATAATTCATGGAATCAGAGTTTCTAGTTAATTAGTTTTTGTTCCACTTGGCCATTCATTAAATTTTCTCTCTCAAAACATTGATAAGTAGAATCACAAATAAAAAAGGAAAAATCACTACAGATAGCAAAAGAGCTAAGAGATTACTATGGACAATTATATGCCAATAGATTTGATAACTTGAAAGAAATGGGCAGATTTCTAGATAATTTTGATGCCAAGACTAACAGCAGAACTAGATGAAACAAACAATCCAATCACAAGTGTGGAAATTGAAACAGAAAAATCTTTGGAAAATGAAAGTCCAGCACCAGATAGTTTTATAAATGAAGTTTATCAAATGTTCAAAGGAAACTATGCCTACCATGCCTTAGTTGTTCTCAAATTTTCAAGAAGAGGGGCTGTTCCAAATGCATTCTATAATGCCAATATTACCTTTGCCAAATGGGTCGGGACTGATATGGACTGATTTGCTGATTTAAGCTGGCTTGAACTGGTTTGAATGGGTCTGAGTCGGCTTGAACCAGTCTGAACTGTTTTGTGTCTGTCTGTACCAGTTTCAGTTGGAGCCAGTCAGAACTATTGTGAGCCAGTTTGAACCGGTTTAAGTTGGTTCCAGCTCTCAGCTTGAATCTGTTTGAGCCAGTCAAAACCGAATTGAGTCAGTCAGAACTGGCTTGAGCTGGTTTGAACTGCCTTGAACTGGTTTGAGCTAATCTGAACCAGTTTGGGCTGTTTTGAATTTGTTTGTGCCTGCCTCAACCGGTTTGAGATGGATTGAACTGGTCAGAGCTGGTTTGAGCCTGTTTGAGCCAGTCAAACTGGATTGAGCAAGCAAGTCAGACATAGAAAGCAAACACTGGACATTCACATAATAGATCATGTGATCATATAAAACACTTTCCAAAATCAATGGACATCAAGAATGCCTTCAGGGCTCCAAGGTTAAGAGGGAGAAGGTGGGAGGAGATGATGATGATGGTAGATAGAAGAAAAGAAAGATTGTATCCATTGCCTGGAGTGTAAAACACAGGTGCTGGAGAAATTTATTATTGATTTATTAATGAAATGTATTAATGATAAAATTAGGCTGGAGAATGTGTGCCAGGGTTCCACAGTGATGAGTTTCTACATACTAAAATCTCAGGAACTGTCAGCCTATTGCAGCAGAACTGACTGACCTCAGTTCTCCCTCAGGGCTCTGATGCTATAAAAGCATGGCTCAGAGGAGCAGAGACTGTGTGCTCCCTGAGAGGTAAGTGAGGAGCAGCCATGAGACATACCCAGCCCCTCCTGTAAGGAAGATGATGAGAGTCATGTGTGACTCCTTCCTGGGGGAGGATGAAGGCCTAGTGGGAGACCTGTGATCCTGGCAGAAGCCCCTTTACTTGGATATAAGCAGAGTGGGGATTAAGAGTCACTCATTTACCCCAAAGGGAATGGGCATTCTGTTTTGAAATTGATGGAAATTGAGTGATATCCTAGAGGAGGTGGTGAGGTCTCAGAGCTGGTAAGAACAGCCAGTGTCTGCTATAGACACAACCAACCAATTGACTTCCCAAGTCCTTTCCCCAGGGAAGTCAGATCATCTACAGTGACACCAGGATCTGTAGGCCTCCATGTTGGGGGTAGAGTTCCTATTGTCACTGGCTTTGGAGATTGTTAAGATCTGCTTGTTTACTAAGCCCTCTTTGGGGAATTTCAAAGGCAAAACAACTCCAACAATGTTGGAGTGGGGGTACTCTGGGCCAGGTGCTGGGGTTACAGACAGCACCATACAGGTGCAAAACTGGCCTCAGGCCCAGGGCTCTGGACTGTTGACCTCTAGTGGTATGCTGACCTTCCATGATACCCACACCCTCCCCCAGGCATGATGGCAAGGTCTTGCTGGTCCTGTGCCTTCTCACAGGAGAGGTTTCTGAGTAATAAAACTTCAACTCATGTAAGAGGCCCCAGGTCAGGACCTTCACTCACCAGTTGCTTCTTAGGATAAGGAATCTAATCCGACAGCACAGTGGCCTTGTAGTGTGGGAGGGCCAAATAAGGCAAGAGGAAAAACACTTCTGATTATGATGGTAACAATGCTGACAATGATGATGATAAAGATTGTTGATGTTTCATGCATTTACCAGGTTTCAGGCATTGTTCTAGGGGTTTACAGGTATTAATCTTTAAACCAACCCCACAGGTCTGGGCAGTTTCTACCAGCTTCTACCAACCTTAGTCCCAGATCATACACAGTGAGTTCAAGAAGAGTTGAAAGTCCTCCTGAACAGCCTGGTCTTGGGGGGGAGGGTCCCCCACATTTCCACCTTAGCCTAGACTGCTGGTAGGGGTGGGGATAGGGTGAGTCCTGTACCACTGGGGTCTCAGGGTCTATGGGTCTTGGGTCTAGGGGTTTCAGGTTGGGGGACCCAGCCTCCTCCCTTATATGGGGGTGGGATGGGAGCTAGGAAACCTGTGCCAGGGGTCTGAGCTGGGAGAAAGGATCAGTTGGTCACACTTTGATTAACTCCAACTTCAATCAACCTCCAACTCCAACTGCATTAAGAATGAAAAAACCAGTTCTCCAGCTGTAGATATACAGGGGAGGAAAGGAAATAATAATGGCCTTGAATACACTCACCACTTGGGTAGGACCAAAACAGAACATGATTGGAACCACTGAAACAAGACTATAAGGTTAGTGATTGTGGTGACCTGTCAGATTTCCACCTACATTGTCTCTGTGGCTAGGGAACCAAATCCCTGGTCCAGAGTTTTGTGCAATGTGAGGCTCCCTTCTTCACCAGTCATTGCAGAAAGTCACAGAGGTGTAGCTGTGACCCTAGGACAGGACTGCAAACATGAGAGAGGAGAGGAGATGGACCAACCTCCTAGGGAGGTCTGTCCCTATATGGGATTGTCTCCAGTGTCAGCGGCTGGGAGTTGGGCTACCGACCCAAGATACCAGAACTACATGTTGCAGAAGCAGCACTATGTGACAGACACCAGAAAAGAGCCTGGAGAGCAGCACCATGCACCCATCCTACAAGAGGTTCCTGACATGCTCAGCCTGACTACCCGCCTCAGTTACTCCTGGAGATCTGAGCATCCTGGTCTAGTGTGATCCAGGAGTGCAGGTCCTCACCCAGCAAAAAGGACACTGCTCCAGGAAAAGAGAAGCCCAGGAACCAAGCATGGGCCAGACTTGCAGCAAGAGGAGTTGGTGTGACTGAAGGGGGGGAGTAGGAAAAGGGGAGTAGGGTGGGGGGATAGGGGTGCAGTATGAAAAGGAAGGCCATACCTAAGGGAATATTAACCATACAAATATGACCAACATTGTATCAAAATTAGAAAATAAAAATAAATAAATTTAAAATTTTGTAAATTAAAACAACCCCACTAAGTAAATACTCTTCACAGCATTGCTATCTTACACATGAGGGTGCAGTGGAAGCTTGCCTCAGGCCTGGGGACTATAAAGGATGCTGACGCTGCAGTCTTGGACAAGGTTGTCACCACCCACTGAGGGGCAAAATTCAGGGGAGTGGCCACGGGAAAATGGGGCATCGGTCTTGCTGGTCATTGCCTCCTCACAGAGAGATTTCTGAGCAAGTAAATGTCAAGATTCATGTGTGGGTTCCCACACTAGGGCAGGGTCTTATTTATTTCTGACATGGGGCTGGTGAAGGTATGCACTTGGCCAGGACCTGATCTGAGCCTGGCTCAGGCCAGAGCCTCAGGAAAGTAACATGAGCAAGAGAACCTTGGTGTGGATGCTTCTTGGCCCTCTGCTCACAGCTATCCTGGGCACCCTCCCCCTGCTACAGGGAGATGGGAAAAATGACTTTACCCAGGTTACCAGGTGAAGAGCAAGGACACCACTCAGCTCTGGTCTTGGGCTAGCGCAACCAGCACCCCCCCCCCACCAGCCCACACTTCCAATCTCATAGAAAACCCGATTCTTCCTCTAATCAAATAGTTTCCTATGTTTTCTCAGCAAATTTAACATCATAGTCAGGACAATCTTTCTATTGAAGTTTGTGCTTTCTAGAAAGAAGAGCATTCTTTACCAAGCCATCCCAGATCCCCAAAGGCAGGAAGATATAGTTATTCTCTCTGGCTAAGAGAATGAGAAGAAATCATTTCTTAGTATCTGTCCAAATTATGTCATACTGTATTAGATGATTTGACTTCATGTTTTATCCTATGTTGGATGTTGCTTGAAGATTTATGGTAAATCTATAAAAAGATGGGTCACAACATTTCCTTCCCCCAAATAAACTAGCATACACAGCCCAACCTTTCACTCCCATGTTAGGAGCAGACATTGCTAATCAATCCTGACGCTCTTATCCCACAACCCCTAATGTGGCCTTAGACAGCTCAGTGTGGCTTTTCTGGCTATCTGAAATAATGTGAGATTAAAAATCATCTGCTTTTCTGGCTAGTGATGGAGAAGCTAGAATGAAGAAGAAGAACAACAACAACAAAAACCAGCACCAAAGACAGACATAGTATCAGGTGACTGGGAGAAAAAATTCAGAAGAGGGAATAAGCTTTGCCAAGTGGATGGATCTGAGAGACAAGTGATAGAAAACAGGCTTGGAGAATATAAGTGAGCTGTTGATAAGCTGTAACTCTGGTAACCAAAAAGAAAGTGTTAACTTGACACTTAGCACATGGACTGTAAGTCTTTCAGAGTTGAAAATAAATTGGGCAAAGAGTCAGTGCTGTAAAGGGGGCCAGAGACAGTCAGTAGGTATCTGTAAGATAAACACAGAAATTGCTTACCCGTGAACTTTATGACTATTAAGTGCCCAGAAAAATAGCTCTAGACACAGAAATACATACACAACGATGGACCCTCTCTAACAACGCTGACGCTTGCTGACATTTTAGTGTCTACACATGCCAGGCAGGGTGTCCAGGGCTTTGCTCATGTGATGACGCAGAGACTATTATTTTCACATCTTTCACCCGCACCAGTGGAGCCTCTGGTTCAATCAATAACATGCAAGATCAAACAGAACATTGTTGAATCAGGAATGGGTTCTAAGCTTTATTCTCTCAGCTCCTTCCTAAAAAAGCAATTGTACTTACATCAGCATCCTGAAGTGTGTGAGAAAGTAGCCCAAGTGTGTTCACATCTGGGGAATTTCTATCCTGAGGTGTGCATTGTTCTTCATTCATTCATTCCTTCAGCTACAATGGGTCATATACCCTGGGGATGCTAGATGAATAAGATGTGGCTCCACCGTCCTCTCCCTGAAATTAGAGATGGGAACAGCAACTTGAGTTCTTTAGAGGAGCCTTTCACATCATAGCTGGAGAAAGGGGCTGGGGACTTGAGCATGGGAATGGTCAACAGCAGCCCTGGCTCATCCTGCAGGAGCTGAGCAGAATCGGCTCAGCCCAACTCACCCCAGCACAGGCCCTGGCTAGTCAGTGGGGTCTGTGGCCCCTTCTGGGGAAATCAGTCACTGCTCTGTTCACATAGGTTCCTTTGGTCCCTGCCAGTTCTGGAAGCAGTAGAGACTGAGAACTCCCAGGCTAGAGGAAGACCCAACAGATTCACTGATCTGAGACAGGGAAGGCTAGAATAGGAGCGGTGGGCACATGGGGATCCCAGGTGGGGACCAGTTTAGGATGGGCTCTGTGAGGGACAGGCCTCACACCCCTGGGAAAGCCCTTCAGAAGAAGGACACAGGGTCAGATGTGGCACCAGAAAATCAGCCTCCATGACCTGCAGCAAGAGTTGCTTGGGTTTATTTCAGAGACTATTTAGAGGATCTGGTTCAAAAGTTTCAAGCAACTTTGAAGTTCATTGTAAGTTCAAACTGGCTCTGCGGTTGTTAGGGTCTTCTGCTGATGTTAGAAAAAGCAAAAGTACCTTGTCTTGAGTCATAAGTCTACAAATGGGGAAATGTAACTTGGTTTGGAGACAGTTTGGACTTTTGTAGGTGAGGGGATGTTTTCCGTTCATGGTTTCACACTTCAGACCTAAGAGGCATCATCATAAATTGTCCCAACTAGGGTGGGAGGAGGCGGGGAGGCTGAGTAGCTACTAAACTGGACACCTGGAGTGAGGGACATTTTGTGGAAGGTGGGGAAATTTCTTTAAGAGAAAACCTCACCTCTTACACATCTCCCCTTCGCTCCATACACCAATACCTCACATCCAGTCACCAAGTAGGGGTGGGGGCTCCCACAAAGCAATCCTCTGAGATGCCAGCTGAGTGTCCATGGGTCAAGCTGATTCTGATACTAATCAGAATTAGCACAGGTTAAGGTTTCAAACTAAAGACCCCCCCCCAACTTCAATCACAAATCTCAGATATTATCCCCCAGTTTATCCAAAACCTGTCAGTCCTGGTTTCTTCAAATAAGAGGTTCCCATGACCCACCCCTAGGACTCAGTTATTTTCTAGAATGGCTCATGGAACTCAGGGAAACCCTGATGAGTCAACAGGTCATTATATGTAAAGGAGATGGGAATGGATGACAAGGAATAACCGGAATATGAGAGACAGACAATGACACCCAAAGAGTTCCAGGCATAGGAGCTCTGCCCCACGCAGACTCCAACCCTACATGCTAAGGGTTTTTGTGTAGACTTCAGCACATAGGACTGAGGCATCATTCAGCTTTCTTCCCTCTCTGGAGAATGGGGGATGGGGCTAACGCCAAATGGCCAATCAAGGCTTGATTTTTCTGGGGATGAGCCCCACCCAGGAATTGACCAAGAGTCCACCCAGAGTCACTCAAAAGATGCTCTTTTGGAGCTCATTAAATCCACAGAGGCTCCCATCTCTCAGACAGCTCCAAGGGGTGAGATGCTGTTTCAGGAACTGGGCTCGAAGACCAAATATTAGAACAAGAGATGATCCTCGTGCTCTTTTCACTGAGGAAATTACATGGGTTTTAGAGCTCCGTGTCATTTAGTCAAAGACTAAATGTTAGAACAAAAGGTTCTTCTGGGAGGGGCCATACTCCCTTCAGGTTCCACAGCCTGAAGGGGTGGCCTTAGGAAGGGTACACTCTTTCTAACAGAGGGCAGGGGGGGCAGGTAAGCTGTTCCTCTCTGGGGGAAGCTAGGGCAACTTAGCTATCTCCATGCAGCCTGGGGCTCTGCCCCTATCTCCTACAGACTGGGGAGGTGGGGGCTGGAAAACTGACCTGGCTGTGGGGGCGGGGGTTCTCCCTCTGGTTCATTCTCACCTCAGTCATTCCCCAGCTTAATAAGAAAAACAACAGCCCAGATACAGATACACTGGAAGAGACAGAGAAATAAAGGCCCTGAACACACCCATCATCTGCCCAAAAGTGCCTGATCGGAACCCCGAGACACAAGGTGTTTGTGGACGAGAGTGAAGACATGTCACCAAGAAACACCGGCAACATTTCTGGTGCCAGGGCTAAACTCCCCACCCAGAGACACTTTCAACATGAGCAAGGGGCTCCCCCATCTCAATGGGGGAACAAAGTCACAAAGAAGTGTCAGTAAGAAATGGGGAGAGCCGCTCCACACACCAGACCAACAGGAGGTTCACCAACATGCTTAGAAGGGCCACCTGGTCTAAGGTTATTCAAGGAGAAATGATCAGCCTGGGCTGCAGTCCCCCAGGAATGCAGGACTTCACCCGGGAGGACAGTGCTTCAGAAAGAACTAAGAGACCAACAGGCCAATCACCAACCAACAACTGACAATGAGAAAGAAACTGGAGTGACCAGAGGGGCGACCGGAGGAAGATGGGAGGGGGGAGGACCATACCTACAAGCATGAGCTATGTAAGCGAACTATAAGAAAAATAAAAACAAATAAATTTAATAATAATAATAATAAGGTTCTCCTAGCACCCCTGCTTACAAGAATTTTAGGAGCCTTGTGCCAGGAATGAGGGGCAGACACCAGTGAAAACACTTCTTATTATTTTACAGATTCCCAGAGAAGAAAAAGCAATGCCTATCCTGGAGAGCCTCCCCCCATGGCAAAGGTACCCCGAATCCTTCTGGGTCCCAGGAGCCCCAGAGAGCAAGTGAACTGTACCATGAATTTATCCTTGCAGAAGGTCGATGATGACAAAACAGGCCAAGAAACACAGTGGGTACAGGGGGAGGGGCCCTGGGCTGCTTGGAATAACGCTGGAGGCAACCTTCCGCCCCACTGACAAGTGACCTTGCAGACCGGAGACTGAGAGTGATTCTTGGGACCCAGAGAAGCATCATCCCCTGACCCCTGAGATGGGAAGGATGAGGCACCTTGCCCCCGGGTGACACCAGATAACACTAAATTAGCTGCCTTTCCTCTCCTGTTAAGTCTTATTGAGTCTGGTTGCTCACTTGCTCCCCTCTGGAAGATCCCTGACTGTCCTAGGAGAGAGAGAAGTGTCTGCAGAGATGAAGCCCTGGAAAACTCCTGCCTCCCTCGGATCCCATCAGTGTGGCCAACAGACCTTGTCTGGTTCCTGGGGCTCTGCCCATCTCCCCATTTGAAGCTGCCTCTCCCACTCCCTCTCACCGCCCAGCTGGCACCTCCAAGACACTGATCGTCGTGTCCACTCGACACAACCTGCTAGGACCATCAGTCCATCAGAGGACGGAGCTCAGGGAATTAGAGTCTGTCCTCAAGCTTCTCTCTTGAGCTGAGTGGTGCATGGGGTCAACACCCATCTGCCTTGATGGGATAGTTGGTCCAGCTTCCTGCCCTGCCCCTCCCCCCCCCGTGACTCCCATACCTCACTTCCTCATCCTGAATCTTCAGTCTCCTAATAGGCGTTACTCATACACTTCTTTCTGCAAGTCAGACAGACTATACCCCAGGGCTTGTAGGCAGTGAGCACAAACGGTCCAGATGAACAGTGGGGTTCCGAGGAGTTTGAATGTGGCTTCGTGCAGCTTAGATGAACTCTCCACGTCCGATGAAATGACACGCACTAGAATCAAACACCAGCAAGAGAGTAACTGCAAGAAGACCTCATCAAAGGGCTGGAGAAGCCCTGGGAAGTGGTGGGACTTTGGGAAAGGTCTGTCAGGAGAATGGGGAGCAATGTGTCCCCATGCGCCGGACCCTCTCGGCCTGCTGCCTAAGGCATCCCCTGCTGCGGGGACTCAAAGGTTTTTCTACTGTCACAACTCCCAGGCTTCCGGGAAGAAAGAGAAAAGAACTGCTAAAATTTGTTTTCTCCGGATGTTCTGGAACGCACCCAGATGCACCCATAAAGAGAGCTGGCACCCACCTCAGAAGGAGGCTATATCTTCCTCTAAACTGCAGTCATAATTCTTAATTGACTGTCTCTCTCAGAAAATCATGACACGGAAGACTGAATTATTAAGCAAATAAAATCATACATGAGGCCCACAGCGGAGCTAACAGCCGCCCTCAGCCACTTTCTGCCTTGGGCAGCTTCCCCATAACTCCTGGGGTGCAGTTGCCTCCCTTACCCTGCCCCCCAAATGCCTCCCCAACCCCCCCAGGCCCTGAAGACTTACAGATCTACAGATCTGTCCTTCACCCAAGGAAGAAAAGGTGAGCCTGTTCTTCAGAGCATGCTGCTTATGGATTAAGCTTTTTTCCTACCAGTTAAGACAACTCAATGGCAAGATCTTGTTTTCCCCAAAATGATCTCAAAGGCCCAGGCAGTGCAGGCAGCGCAGACAGTGGCCTCTTCTGAAGCTGTCACTGGGTCAGCATCTGTCTCCCTGATAGCCTGTGACGGCCACCAGTCGATATCCCACTCAGGTCCCCAAATCTGATTTCTAGCTACCTTTTAGAAAGCTCAGCCGTTTTCTTCTATAACCTTTATATTTCAACCTGAACTCCAGAAACAAGTCGTAGAGCTGGAGACTTCTAAATGATTCATGTTCTGCCAATTCTGGTCACCCGTCATTTGTTCAAAAACTCGTGAGTGAGTTCAGCTCCACGTCCGGTACTCCACTGGGTGAGGGGTATTATATGGTGAACAGAACAGCCACCAGCCTGACTCCCACCCCCTGCCCCATGACCTCATGGTTTAACTGAGGGGTAGAGTTAAGCAAATAAGCCTCCAGAGAGAGCTCGAATCATAAATTGGGGTGCACACTATGGAAGAAGCAGAAGTGAGGTGCTATGAAAGGAATAACTGAAGACGTCACGTTTGAGGAGGGAAAGTTAGAAAAGATTTGTTTGCAAAGCTTAGAGCTTGAGTGGCAAAGGTTACTTAAGGTGAGACCTGAAGATGAGCAGAAGTTGGTCAGGCAAAATGGGAAAGACGTTGGGTGGAGATGGCTTTCCAGGGCAGGAGCCTCGTGTTTAAGAACATCAAGGTGCTGAGAGCTGGCCAGAGTGGCTGGAGTAGAGGTGACCATGCAGAGCTCTGAAGCAATAGTGGAAGAGGAGTGGAGCAAGTGGGCAAATGATTAGAGATATGAGGCATCTAGGTGGGGAGGGGATGGGAAATTACAGTAACTTATTTCACGTAGCATAATCCCTTCCAGCTTCATCTAGGTTGCCTCAAATGGCATGAGCTTATATTTTTATTGCTGAGTAGTATTCCATTGTGTATATATAGCGCTTCTTCTTGGGGGTATTTAGGTTCTGACACTTGATGGAGTCACTCAAGGGTCCAGTATTAGGGCAAGCAGCTAGATCTGTAAACAAGGTGAATGCCCTTCAATTCTCTCCCCAGCAGGTGGTAAGCAGAATAACCAAAAGGAGGACACTCTGATTGGGGTAAAAACAAAGCTGCAGCAATCCTCTCGGGTTACCTGAGAGATAGGGGGCCCTCTGTTGATCAAGCCAAGTACCCCTTTGGTTTTGTGCTCTATGCAATCCGTTTCTTGAGGTAGATTGTCCCTTTAAATTTAATTGACAATTGGCATTAAATTGGCTCCTAAAAACTCCACCAGAATATCAGGATTTTGAACTCTGTAAGTTCACATGTTTGGGAGAGAGTAGGGGAAATCTCTTCCCATATGGAAAGCAAGTCAAAATAGGAAATCCTCTCCTTAGAAGGGTTCACATGGAACTGTGTGGGGAAATAGAAAGGATTGGGGATCACCACCACTTACACTTGGGAAATTCTCCCAGGAGTGAAAGAAGAAGAATGCCTCAATGGAGACACCTTTCTTAATCAGCTTTCCCGAAGAACAATTGAACACAAACAAGTGGACCTATTAACTCGATGAGTGTGCGCAGTGACAAGTATTGTGGAATGTAATGAGCGTGCCCATTGGCAGACACTCATGATCCCACTGCCATGATGGAGGTAGGAGACACAGCCCTTAAGGCTCATGGTTTTTGCTTTCAAGCCTTTAATACAAGATCTCCCCTCTGAACAAATATTAGAGTGGCCATCCCCCGTTGTAACTACGAGCAGGTTTCTAGAACTCACCCTCTTGCTGAACTGAAGCTTGATGTCCATTGAACAACCCCCAAACCCCCACAACCACCGCTGTCCTCTGCTTCTGGCCTGAATGTGATGGAGGGAGATTCCCCGTGTGAGTGGAGCAGGCAGTATTCATCATCCTTCCTATTTTGCTGCCGCTTTTGAAAAGTCCAGCAAGATACGGCAGCACCCTAATGAAATCACTTGATAGTTTTGTTGGTGTTTTCTAAAGTCTTCTCCAGAAGAGTACAGAACGTCCCGTTTCAAAGTTCTTCAAGTGCTATTGAAGCTCTTTCTGACTCCCCCTGGCAAATGTTTTCCTTTGGGCTCCCCCAGTCCATTGCTCCTGCGGCTCTGGCTTCTTCACACTGTGTCTCAGCTGCCCATATGTCCCTCTCCGTCTCAACTGGAGCAGCCTTGAGAGCGAGGCTGTGTCCCATGCAGGACAGTACCAGGCGCACAGTAGGTGCTCAGTAAATATTTCTGGGGGTAGACTTCAATGACCACCCTACCACTTCCATGCTATCATCTCCACCTGGTAAGAAGGACGAGGCTTTATTATTAGCCTGTTTCACAGGAAAGCAGAGAGGGTGGGAGACAGTACAGGGATGAAACCGACACAGGAGCTAGACAGTTGTGGGTGTACAGTTAAGGAAGGGGTGCGGTGGGGTGCTCAGCGATCTGTTTGTATGCTGACCCCCACTCGGTAGGTGGGGGCACCCCCATTATTAACTGCAGCACAGTGTCCTCCAATGTTGTATGCCACAGTGCCTTTGGACCTTCTGACTAGTTTGCCAGTTGTGGACAAGGCTACTTCCCGTGAGGTCCATGGCGGGGACCCATTTGCAGTCACAAGTTCACCGCCCCGCATTCAGCATCCTCACATGCCTAGATCCTGAACAGGGCTCCTCCTTGGGGTGCAACCACCAGCCTCCTACCCTAAACCCTCCTTCTCTGTAGTTAACGGACCTGGCACCAGTCCAGCCTGTGGCAGAGTGACCAACTGCCCTCCCCCCGACAACTAGTCTCCCTCCTTACTGCCTGGAAACAGACCTGCATTGTAGGCCGGAGTCTGTGTGCTTCCACGCGGGCCTCCCCTCACAGTTCCCAGCAGCTCAGGGCCGCCAGCAGCTGCGTGCAGACCTATCAGGTGGGACGAAGAGTGCACCTTTGAGGAGGTGGCAGCAAATAGACACTCTTCCCGCTGGGCGTGGCTATGACAGCAGGGGCACCAGAGTCCCATCAGGACTCCAGGTCCCCTGTGAGAGGAGTCACACAGCAGATACAAAGAAGCAGAGACAGAGAAGGTGCTCAGATGGCAGAGGGCAGATGTCCCTGCCGGGAGCCCTTGGCTGTCTGTGTGTAGACTCCTTTCTCACGAGACAACTGGCTGCTCCTGCACTGTCACTGTTCGCCATTGTCACTAGTCTCACAAGCCACAGAAAGTTCAGCCTCAGCTTTACATGCAGCTTCACTGTGAATGAGACCACATCTTTCCTCGATGGTTCCCTCTTACAGGAACCCCGAAGGGAAAATGAGCTTTGGGTGAGGGTCCTCCCTCAGATTGGCACCTGCATCAAAAGAGCAGGTTTACAGTAGAGCAAGCCATAACCATCACAGGGGGAAGGAGGAGAAGATAGCTTCAAAGGCAAATCACAAATACATCACATCCTCACATTCTTCAGTGGTGCTGGCTGCTGTTTTAATAATATTTTCAATGCTAATTTGGTGTAAATCTTGCAGTTACATGAAGCAAAAATAGGTTTGTCCAGCTCCCAGCTACCAACCAATTAACTTAGACAGACAGGAAGTTGAGTAGTTAGAAGGGGCTTGTCAGAGCTGATGGAAGCAAAAGCACAGTGACCTGAGCGCACCCAGCCCCCCCTCCCCCCCACTCAGCTGCAGACCTCGTGTAACTGGCAGCTACAGTTAGTAGCTGGTGGCCTTGGCAAAGGTCTGGAGCTCTGAACACATCTGGGATGGTGGTGGCCGAGAGACTTCAGGGCCCTGACACCTTGCAAACGGCCTCTCTGAGATTGACAGCTTGTATGCCCTGTCCTGTGAGATTTACTTCCATGTGTTCATTCATTTTATTTTGATTAGGGGGTTACACTGTTATTCCTCCAAAGATACATGAGTCCCACTTACCCTCCACCAAGCCATCTGTGCTAATACCCGTCTACCTCCTCTGTCCCCTTTCCTTCTCCCCTCCCCCATTTCCTTTGGTGACCATGAAGTCCTTTCACTTGGATAATAAGTCCATGACTTCTTGTACCTTGTCTGTGTCTATTTTCTAGGAGAAACCCCTAGATCCAACCCACATTCGAGAGCAACGAGTGACACAGACTGTGAACCCCAGGAGATGATGTATTTGGATGCCATCTCAGATAGCCGCCTCGTCCACTGGTGTGTGTAGTCTGCAGCTGAGGAAATAAAACAAGGCTATAATTTAGCAGTGAGTTGGTACAAGGCAGGCGTGCCAGTAACTGGGGGGAGGGAGGCTCCTATAACTGGGGCCACCAGGCCTACAACTCAGGATCTTCACATTATTTGTTTTTCCAACTAGCCCTGCCCTTTAGATCACTCTGTTCTCAGTCTCAAATTAATCTCTCTTCTCAAGCCTTCTTTCAAACTCAACTCAAATGCCTTCTCTAAAAGTCCTCCTTGACTCTCCAAGCAGAAAGATTGACTCATCAGGGCTCCCCCAAATAACACTAGCAATTTCTGTATCCATTATTTCATCTCACCTTGAAAACAACCCAGTACATAGGTGAATATTACTAGCTCCATTAACACCAGAAACACCAGGTGCTCAGTGGATGGTGTAGGCTAACTGGCTGGCAGATTACATCAGAGAACATGCTGGAACAGGAAGATGGCTTGACCCATAGGGCCAATCCTCAGGTCTTAGAAATCCCAGTCTCAGACACTCACATCACTATTTACCTGTAGACATTTAAAGGTCAGGTAGTAATGTTCAGCCGTGAACTTCTCATTTCTACCAGGATCACAAGTATTAAAGAGGCAGGTGTGTGTGTGTATGTGTGTGTGTGTATGTGCACCTGTGCGTGTGAACTTACTAACTCCAGGTAAGGTGCCTGTTATCACACTCTCTCCTGGGTCTGTTTTGTCCCAGCAGTTTTGACATAACAGAGCTGATGTGAGAATCTTTTACCAAGGGAGTTGACTTTTTCAGGTCTCCGTGGGAACTCTAAATCCAAGTCTATTCCATCGCCAGGTCTCTAAATGCCTGTAGCCCTTATCTACCTATGATGAATCCCATCTAACACTTATTGATGATTTCAGGCTCTGTTACTAGACCTAGCTCCTTCCAGAAGGTGGCCAGAGACCTGATCACCCATTCCTGGGTGCCCACAGTTGCCAGCTGCTGGGGTTGAGAGCAACAAATGGCTGCCACACAAAGAGGATCTCAGCTCCTACTTGCTTAGGTAGCTCATAGGACTCTGTCCTTCCCCCGGGCATTGACATCGATGGTGAGAGCAAGGAGGAGCACAGGTACACTCTCTGTCAATGCAAGCTTAATGATTTTTAAAGTAGTGGGTCAGCATGACCCACTGTTCAGAATGTGACAAAAAAAAATTAGAGAAGGCAGCAAGAATACCATGTTGACACTGGGCCATCAGCTCCATCACCTTCTTGTCTAACATCCCTCCAGAGTCTTCCAGTGACAGTACTGGAGACTCCCACTCTCCCCTCTGGTCCAAAGGGGACAGCAGCTTCTATCACTCTTCATCTCCTGGCTCACTGAGCTCCTGCCTTTCTATCACCAAGATAGCTCCTGCCCCAGGTCATTTGCACTTTTTTTTTTTTGAGACTAGGTCTCGCTATTTTTGCCTGTGGAACCGCAGGCTCTCGTTGCCCAGGGTACCACAGACTCAAGCAATCCCCAGCCTCAGCTTCCCAGGTAGCTGGGATGACAGGCACACACCACCACGCCCAGCTATTTTTTTTGAACTAGGTCTCGCTACAGGACCCAGGCAGGACTCGAACCGCGATCCCTAGCCCCTGCCGCTTCATAGGCTGAAGCTTACAGGCACGAGCCACCGTGCCCGGCAGCACATGTTGCTGCAAGGCTCTGTCTCCAGAATTTTGAGTAGATTGCTTTTCTTATTTGTATTTTTGCTTAAATCATTCCTTCCCCAAATGTAAACTGGTCCACCACTATGGAAAGCCGTGTGGACTTTGCTCAAAACATTGAAAATGAATCTACCATATGACCAAGCAACTCCAGTCCTAAGATTCTGCCCACGGAGCACAAAAGTACTAATTCAAAAAGAAACCTGCACTCTGATGCTTATTGCAGCACTATTTACAATAACCAGAATACGGAAATAACTTAAATGTCCCAAAATAGATGAATGGATCAAAAAGTGTGATATAGTTACACAACAGACTATTATCAAGTGGTCAAAAAAGATATTTCATGTCATTTACATCAACATGGATAGAATTGGAAAAGATTATACTAAGCAAAATAAGTCAGAAGGAAAATATTGGATGGTTTCATTTATATGTAGACTATATGGAAACCAAACCAAAGGTAAAAAAAAAAAAAGACAAAACTTGCTAATCTGAGCAATACAGCAGAGGAGCCAGAAGGAGAGGGGTGAAAGCAGGGGAGGGATGAACACAAGAGACTGGACCACAAGTTCAATGTAGTGAGAGAACTGCCTTTCTGAGATCTGCCTCTTGAGATTGGCAACTTATATGCCCTGCCCTGTGATATTTATTATTTATTCATTCATTTTATTTTGATTAGGGGGTTACACAGCTATTTCTCTATAGATGCATGAGCCTCACTCACCCTCCACCAAGACACCTGTGCTAATACCCTCTCTGCCTCCATCTCCTACTCCTTCCCTTCTCCTCTCCCCTATTCCCTTTGGTGACCATAACGTTCTTTCACTTGGACAATAAGTTTGAGGGACTACATTTGAAGGGAGAAACCAATCATTATAAAAGAATAATTGAAGAAAATAAATTAAAACAATAAGGTAAGAAAAACTGCAAGAAAATAAATTAAAATAATATAAGAAATAAAATTAATTATGCAAGAAAATTAATTTAAAATTTAGAAAAAATAAACCTAAGTAAATGGTGTTTTTTTGTAAACAAAAAACAAAACAATCAGGAGAGGTGGTGGGTGAACACAAAGATGTGAATTTATTTATATATATAAATTATTTTTAAAAATACAAGATGCCAATCTGTAAAACTTTCATAAAAAAAATAGAGAAAACAAATCTTGAACCACATAGGGAGAAGGAACTTGTGGACTTGATGCCAAAAGAATGAACAATAAATGGGAAAAAAAAATCCTTCCCCAGATAACAACTTTGTTGACCTAATTGAACTCTGACAACTACCAGTCAATTCGCATCGAAGCATCTGAGCTCTGTGACCCTTCATTGCTTTTCTGTTGTGTCCTTGCTTAATGGCTTCCCTAGTGAAGAGGAGTGTGAGCTCTGTTTCTTTCCCTCAGCACCCAGAGATGGTCCTGGCATGCCCCCACACCCTCACATGCTCATGGAATGATGATTCAAGTAGTCACACTTTGCTGGGAACATGTGAAACAGCATTAAGAGCCTCACATGTCAGGACTCATTTA
Organism: Uropsilus gracilis; assembly: GCA_004024945.1. NCBI lineage: Eukaryota > Metazoa > Chordata > Mammalia > Eulipotyphla > Talpidae > Uropsilus > Uropsilus gracilis. The sequence goes on from PVHY01001352.1 coordinate 18,071, forward strand.
ACACCCACAACAAGCTTATGCACAACCACCACCCTTTCATCAATAACGACACTGAGGCACAGAGTGGTGACAACGATGACTGCAACCCCATGTCCAGTAAGAAGTGATCAAGGCTTGGAACTCTAAAGTGCTATTTAATCTGGGCACTGTGGCTCGTGCCTGTAAGCTTCAGCCTATGAAGCGGCTGGGGCCAGTGATCGCGGTTCCAGTCCTGCTGGGGGCACATAGTGAGACCTAGTCCCCCCAAAAATAGCTGGGCATGGTGGCGCATGCCTGTAATTCCAGTTACTTGGGAAGCTGAGGCTAGGGATCGCTTGAGTCCGTAATATCCCAGGCAATGTGAGCCTGTGGTTCCGTGGGCAAATAGCAAGACCTAGTCTCTAAATAAATTAATTAATTGATTGATTAATTAATTAATTAAAGTACTATTTTTAAAAAATAAAGTGCCCTTAGGAAGGCTTAGGCCTCTGGGGAAGGCCCCCAGCACACCCCTGCTGAAGCCTAGACTGCTGATGGGGATGAGGATAGGGTGAGTCCTTTACCACTGGGGTCTCAGGGTCTAGGGTCTTTAGGCCAGCCTCTGCCTCCATATGCACTGGGGTTGGGTTGGGGCTGGGCACTGCTGCTGGTGCTGATGCGGGGCACAGGCTGTGTATGGGGGGAAGGGAAAGGAGGAGACCCCTTCTGGTTGACTCCCACTTCAATCAGACTTACACTAGGAATGAGAAAGCCAGGATTCCAACTGCAAACATATAGGAGAGGGAAAGAACAAATAAGACCCTGGATACACTCATCATCACCTGAGTAAGACCCAAACAGAGCAAGGTTGGAACCACAAGAGACATGGCTGTGAGGCTAGCTATTGTGGTGACCTGGCACAGAGATCCATCCGTGACATCTCCAGGGCTGAGAAACCAGAGATGTGAGCAATGGGAGAGAGACTCCCTCCTTTTCCAATCGGTGGGGGAGGAAAGCCACAGAGATGGACTGTGGCTCCCTGGCCAATCTGTAAACCATGAGAGAGGAGGGGAGCTGGACCAACCACCTGCTAGAGTCTGTCCCCACGGGGGAACTTCTCCACTGTCAGTGGCTGGGAGTTGACTTGTCAATGCCAGATGCCAGAACTATAACGCTCAGAAGCAGCACCATGTGTGTGGAGGACACAGCCAGCACGAATGAGGAAGCACAGAACCCAGTGAACACACGGGTCTGGGAAAACGGAGACCGTCTCCTCCACCATAGGAAGCGCCACAATCAAGGATCCTGGAGAACCACGCCACACACCTGCCCTACAAGAAGTTCCTGGTATGCTTGGCCTGACTACCCACTTCACAGTTACTTCTGGAGACCTGAGCAGCCTGGTCTGCTGTGTCCTGTGTCTCCGGAGCACAGGTCCTCACCCAGGAAAGGATGTTGCTCCAGAATAGAAAAAGGAGACCAGTGGGCCAAGGACTTGCAGTGAGGGAGGAAGTAGAGTGGCCAGAAGGGAGAAGGGGGGAGGAGGAGCGGGGTGCATTATTGATGAGAGGGTCATACCTAAGGAACAATAACTGCACAGATATGACTGATGTATGAAAATTAGAAAATAAAAAAATTCGTTTAATAAATAAATAAATAAATAAATAATAAAGTGTCCATTAAAAAAAAATAGTGAAGATGGCAATTTTTATTTTACTGCAATTAAAAAGTCACCCTGTGAAAGCTAGTTGCTTAATCGCTGAAAAGCTCTCTCTCCCCCCAACCCTGACCTGCAGAATGAATTAATGCTCAATGCTGTGCTATTTTCAGAATAACCATGCATCATATTACTGAGGAAGACAAAGGGTCAGATTTTCTTAGAACCCTGACAAAAAAGCCCCTAGAATGTAGATCCTGGATTTTGTCTTGAGGTTCACCATTTCCTGGTTAGGGTGCACAGAGGTAAAGTCAGTCCAACCTCGTCCTCTGCATTTCAGTGGCTGAGGGGAGTGAAATTTGATTCAACATTCATAAAAATCATTTTTACCAATATTTCTCAAATGGGGCTGACTCCTTAACCCAGGAATTCCAATTTAAGAAATTTCACCTAGAGAAATAATCAAACACAAATCTGCCCAGGTATGTGTGCATAACGTTATTCTTTAAAGTAGTGAAGAATCGGAAACAACCTAAATCTTCAAGAATACTTTATTAAATAAATGACTCAATAAATTCATGTAATTAACCACTAAGGAGTTTCTTTCCTATTCCAAGACAACTCGGTTGAGGTTTAATTTATATGCAAAAACACATGTGTTCTTCTTCAAGTGCTGGTCAATACTGACAAAAACCCACATGACCAGACATCCAGAGAACCCCAAGTCCTCTCCTCCCAACCAAGAAGTTGAACCATTTCTATCATGTCTGAAAGTTCCTTCATGATGTGTTGTATTATATCCCTCCCTCTCTCCATTCTAGGCAACCTATTCAGCTATTCTCTGTAACTGTTGATTAGTGTGCCTGCTCTAGAATCTCTTTTTTTGTTATATGGTCAATCCGTAAAAAGCTGTATTTAATGTACACAACTTGTTGACTTTGGAGACAAGTGAATGCCTGCGAGATTATCACCACAATCTATGCCATACATTTCAACACCTCCAAAAATGACCTCCCACTTCCTTTGTGTGTCTGCTAAGCATACTTAGCATAATTAATTATATTTAAGTGTTTAACACAACATTGTTAACTACAGGACTTACTCATCTTGTGTAAATGGAACTTTCTACCTTTTCACTAATCCCTACCCATTTCCTGCTCCTTGTCCTCCAACCTCTGACAGCCATAATTTTACTTTCCATGAATCTAAGGAGCTTAAATTCCTTACCTAAGTCCTATCCTGTCATATGTGTCCTTCTGTGTCTGGTCTATTTCACTTAGCATAACGTTCTCCAGATTCTTCCATGTTGTTGCAAAAGGCAGGATTTCCTTTTTCTTTTTTCTTTTCTTTTTTTTTTTTTTTGAGGTTGAATGAACTTATCATATTCCATTGCATGTTCATACTAGACTTTCTTTATCCATTCATCTGTCAATGGAGATAGGCTTCTTCCATCCTTGGCTCTTGAGGATATTATTCCATGTATCAGGGAGAGCAGAATTTTATATCATTGGAATCATATGCTGTGCTTCCATCTGTGTTTGGTTTGTTTCAGTGAGCAGAACTTAAGGATTTATCCAAGGTGTTGTGAGTGGTACAGTAAATCCTCACTTGGCACTACCACTTTAAGTATAACAAAAGAAGGTCCTTGAATAACATCATTTCATTTCCCACAGCCTGGGATTGTTTTTCTCTCATCAACATTATAAGGAAACTGTGCTGAAAGAAGCCAAGGGAGGTAGGGGAAGTGGGGGAGTGGGAAGCCTGGAATCTTCTATGTAAATAGCAACACTTTAATTCTCCCATTGCAATCTGCATGCCTTTATTTCTTTTTCTTACTTTATTTTGTTGTTGAACAGTAGTATTGATAAGACATTTTTCTCAAGAGTTCTCTTTCAACATAACATTATTATGGTGTGAATTCTAGGTTTGTATAAATGTTAGCCCTTATGGAGATCAGGATATTCCTGCTATTCCTGATTTGCTGCAAAATTTTGAGGTCAATTAGTGTTGACTATATTCTCATTTTTTTTTTAATCTATAGAGATGATCATAAGATTTGCTTTTTTGTTGCTAATATGGTAAATTAAATTGATGGATATTCCAATGTTGACCCAATCATACTCCCTGGAATATACCTCAGTCTGTCTGTGCCAGCCATGGAGGTGTGGCTCTTAGATACTTGGATGTAAGTAATCTGTTTATCTGATGATCTTCAGCCACAAAGCCCTTGGAACTGGCCATGCTGCCCATGTCACAGTCACACTCTTCAAGCAGCCTCTGGTCAGTGACAGCACAGATTTGTCCTGGGACCTGATCATTTCTGCCAAACTTTCTCTAAAGAGCAATCTTTGCTACAGTCTTTGCAGATTTGGAAAGTTTTCACTGAACAATTATGCTCTCCCACCCCTACTTTCTCCTCAAAATAAATCTCTTGCAATTCTAACTCTACGTTGGCATCTGCTTCCTGGAGGTCTCAATCTGACACAATGTGTTATGCTTTTCATATATCACTGGATTCAGTTTGTTAGTGTTTTCTTAAGGATGCTTTCATCCTTGTTCACAAGGGATATTGATCCACAGTTTTGGCTTGTGTTGTTTTTGTCTGGTTTAAGTACCAGGGTAATGCTAGTCATATTAACTGAATCAGAAACTGTTTTTGCTCTGATATTTTGAAAGACATGAAAAGAACTGATCCTAAAGATAAAAATAGCAATTCATTGAGAACATATAACTGTCCTAAATGTGAATGTGTCTAATAACAGAACTTCAAGAATACATGAATCAAAAACTGACACAAATGAAAGAGGAAAAAGACAGGTATGCAGTTATAGTTGGGAATTTTAGCATGTAAAGTTTCACAGCAATTGATAGGGCAGGTAAATAGAAAATCTATAAAGACTGAAAACACTTGAAAAACACTTCCAACCAATTCAACTGGCTAACATTTATAGAACACTGCCACTAATGTCAGCATGATAGAAATTTCTTTAAAAAAAAATTAGGAATATAGACCATATGCTGAACCATAGAGAAAAGTTTCAGGAAACATACATGGATTAAAATCATGTGTGTCTGTTCTCTGATAATATAAAATCAAATTTTAAAAAACATTTTAAAAATTGGAAAAGATAAAATACTTGAAAACTGAAAAACACTTCTAAAGAAAAAACCATAAGGGAAAACAGAAAATGTGTTTGAATTAAATCATAATGAAAACAAAGCATACTGATACTGTGTATGTTATAGCTAAAGCAGCAGAAGGAATATTACTCCTTTCAATGTTATAAAAATGATACTATAAAAGAAGAGAGGTTTAGAACCAATTTGGTAATACAAATAAAATTAATAGCCCTCTAGCCCAATTTATAGGAAAAAGGTGGAAGGGAGGACATTGTACATCATCAATATAATATACATGTGTAACTGTGTAACTGATACCTAGTATCAGTAATGACAGGTGAAACATCACTATAGATCCTACAGAAATGAAAAGGTTATCACTTAACTAGAATCACTAGGTCTGTTAAAATTCATATGCCTAGACTGCACTCCAGACTTACTGAATCTTTTAGGTATAAAGTCCCAGGAATTCATACTTTCTGGAGCACTGATAATGAATAAAGAGACATGCCTTAAATAAAGGAATGCTTTTATCTATTCTCATCCTCTCTGGCATACTAGAGATGGTTACTAGCAAGTCTCTTATCCATGATGGCAGCCCCTTAACCTCATAGGAATGTCCCACTGAAGAGACATGTCCCCTAAAGATAAAAGTGTTTACCCCACAGGTATTTTCCTTGTTTAGGTAATGAATCTCCCATCTTCCTACCCCATGTGTGCATACCACAGGATCCTGGGTTTTTTCCTTCTGTATTGCCCCATTGTGCCAAGGTATAAAAAGTGGTCCCATCTCATAATAAACTGGTTTGGTTATACTTCCCAAGTCCTAGTCTGCAAGCTGGCCTCATAGATGACTATCAATCTCTTCTGTCTAGTTTTTCTTCTTTTCACACATGCAGTTTCCAACAATATTTAACAAGTTTTCTGGTGAGGCTGATGCATTTAATTGTTCCATAACATACTCTTCATTCTAAGGTGTATTCATGATATTGGTAAGAAATGATTCTCACCCTAGATTATGGGAATAGATTAGCACATGACATACAGAAGCTTAACTGGACACAAGAGATTAACAGCCACATATCAGTCGCAGAAGAAGAAGATAGCACATGCCATTCAGGGCCATACAGAAACTGCACTCAGAAAGAGAGGGGTAGCCAGGACCTGTGGGAGGCAGGTTTTATAGTATTAAGAGGTGCTCTTTGGTTCTTGTGGGAAGGTACAATTATTGGAATAATTGCATGAACTTGCAGGAAACTGAAATCCACTTCTCAAGGAGAAACAAGAGCTGTATGTGGTTTCCTGATAAGGAAGGTTGTTAACCAGAGACTTTGTTCTTGGATGGGACATTAGGGAAGGAAGTTGTAACTGGGCTATCAGAGGACAAATTTATCCTAGGTCAAGGAAGCACATACTATCAAGTACCAGTTTTACTACTTTTCCCACACACTTTTGTCACTTTCTCAAGCCCCTAATGGCACCCCTGGATATCTGTCTGCTTCAAAACAGGGACATGGTTTTTACAGGAGTGGACGGAGGCCTGAACTCAGCATAACTGGCTCTAAGAGGGGAAACTATAGTGCACATAGCTTGCCCTAAACTAATAGCATTGGTACATTGGGAAAGTGGAAAAAACAACTCCCATTCCTGGGAGTTTCCATCCCCTTGGAAAACCTAAAGCTGACCCTGAGTATGAGGCCAGGTAGTATGCTCTTCCCCATTATCTGGGGAGTTTAACATTGAACATGGCTGTAAGGCTGGCAGTCAGCCAGGGCAAAACCAAAACTTTCACATTGTCCTTGACTCCAAATAAAATCCAGACTCCCATACTCAAAAAAGCTAGGACAGGAATGAATACTGCGCATCAAATAAATAAACAAAAGTTCCATTGCATTTTGTTGATGGTTTCATTTGTTGGGTTGAATCTTTTGAGTTGGATGTAATCCCACTTACTTGGTTTTGATTCTGTTTGTGTCACATCCAAAAGAAATCCTTACCAAGATCCATGTCCAGATGTTTTACTTTTTATATTTTCTTCTAAGATTTCCAAGATTCTTACCTTTAAGGCTTTGACCCATATTGAATTAGTCCTTGAATGATGTGAGATAGGGGTTTAGCTTCACTCTTCTATAGGTAAAAATGCAATTATCCCAGCACCACTTATTGAAGAAACTAGCCACTTCTCCACTGAATGCACTTGGCTCTTTGGCCAAATGTCAGTACACTGTAAACACTAATTTCTAGATGCTTGATTCTCCTGCACTGGTCTTTCTGTCTGTCTTTATGCCAGAGCCATATTGTTTTGATGACTATATAGCTTTATAATACAGCTTGAAATCAGGAAGTGTGATCCTCTTGCTCTGTTCCTTTTCATGATTTGTCTGACTATTTGGGGTTTTTTTGAGGTTGTCTGTAAATGTTAAGATTATTATTTTCTACTTATGTGAAAAATACCACTGGAATCTTGACAAGATTACATTGAATCAGTAGATGACTTTTGGTTGTGCTGATATTTTGACAGTATGAAGTGGGGAGAAATTACAAACATATATCTGATAAGGAGTTAGTATCCAAAAAATATAAAGAGCACACATAACTCAATGACAAAAGCAAATGAATAGTGTATTTAAAAATGGACAGATAACCTGAATAGACTTTTCTCCAAAGAAGACATACAAAAGATCAACAGATACATGAAAAGTTGCTCAGCACCATTATGGAAAACCAAATTAGAACTATAATAACATCAATTTATGACCATTAGAATGGCTGTGATGATTCAAAAGATAGGAGATAGCAAATGCTGGCATAGGTGTGGAGAAAAAGGAGCCCTTATGTACTACTAGCATCCATCTTCTCTGATAGGCACAATATAAAGAATCCTGAAAAATTTAGGAATAGAAACACCATATGAGCCATTAATTCCACTTCTGAGAACATCTACAATGGTAACAAAATCACAAACTCACTATCAACATTACTAAAAACAGCCCAGACATAGAAATAGTCTGCATGTCCATTGATGAAAGAAATAAATAAAGATGTGATAGAGATTGATATAGATATCAACACAAACTATATACTTGTGATTATTATCAAGCTATTTAACAAATGAGAAAAATTGTATCATTTGTGACATCATGGCAACATGACTGGATCCTGGAGACATTAACGCTAAGTAAGTCAGTACAAGGAAGATAATACTGATGATCTCATTTGAGAGAAAGAGAAAGAGACAAAGAGAAACAGAGACAGAGGAAGAGACAGAGACAAAGGTTAGATTTGCAATTATAGGGAGAAGGAAAGTGCTAAAAGGTACAGTTATATAAGATAAGTATTGGGGTTAATATAAAACTATATACTATACTATATTTACTATGTTTGCTATAAGCAATACTGCTGTATGACATATGGGAATGTCGTTAGGAGTAAATTCTAAAAGTTCTTGTGACAAAAAGAATTTTTGCCTTTTTCTTTCCTTTATATTGCATCTATCAGAGAAGATGGATGTTAGTTGAATTCATTGCAGTCACCATTTCATAATACATGTATGTCAAGCCATCCTGCTGTGCATCTTAAACTCAGGCATGATGTATATCAATTATTTCTCAATAAAACTGGGCGAGGCAGGGAAGTTCCAGCAAGTTTGGCTCCCATGTCCAGTTCCATTTGGGGTACCTCTTGCCTTCTGTTTTTTCCTCTTTCTCCAACAGGTCCACTAGGACTAACTCAACCACCACTGCCAAATATGTATATCTCACTTTGGTGGGGAAAGTTGACTATTTTTATATTCCTGATGCTCTAAATAAGATGTCTTTTATCAAGGAGAATTTTTGTACATTTATTTGGCAAAAGTTCATTGACCACCTACTATGTGTTAAGCACTATAACTGTAGACTTTGAAAATGCAGGATGAGCTAGGAAAGAAGTAGGACCATAGAGTAGAGTGCTATGTTGCAATATTTAAAGCAAAAACAGTTTGACAGTATTTATATGAAAAGAGCTTTCCAGATAGACCACTAAAAAATCAGTCGCAGGCAGAATAGTGTGGATAGTATTGCATTTTTGTTACAAAGGAGGAAGATAGAAAATGAAGGAGGAGTTGAAACAGGACAGACAAATACAAATATCTTCAAGTTTGCATCAACTCTCAGAGAATACACATGTTGGGATAAAGGTAGTGGGATGAGTGGTGAATCGGTATCTCCAGATGGCAGAGAATGTCTACCAGATAACTTTATGTGTTCATCTGGCTTTTTAACCACTTTTGTATCGTTCAGAAATAAAAGTTCGGTGCTTTTTTTTTTTTTAAAGAAACAACCTTCAAAATCAGAGAGGGAAGACAGACTAATAATCACACAATAAGTCAACAAAGAGGGAAGTACAGTGATAACTCCTAGCTCTTGGATCCTTGAAGAAGGGTGCTTAGCAAAGTCAGGAGACTTACTGGAGAGAGAGTTCTCTTGATTGGCTCTTGAAAGATGAGTAGAAATCGAGGCTCATGTCCTGCACATCATTTAGCTGTCAAAAAAATATACCAAAAGGTTCTCTGGAGAGACTTTCTAGGTCTGTTGTGGGCTCTTGGGGCAATTAGAGACTGATACCAGTCATCCACAGAAAAGGCAAAGCCCCACATTCAGGGCAAGTACCAGACAAGTTATCCCAAGCTGGGCTCAGTGAAACACACATGTCTGCAGAAACCACTGCTTAGCTAGTGTCATCGTTTCCCTACTCATCCCAGATACCCTGTGCTGTGCAGTCAGGACTCCCTGACTTTGTTCTTCTTGTCTCCTAAGCATTCCATATCTGTCAGGTGAACTGAAACGTCTAAATTCTTACTTCACGGAGAACTGCCCCATCCGCTCCCCTCCCCCATGCAGGAGCCACCCTTCAGGTTGAGTATTCCTTTAAGAGACAAGGTCCTTCCTGCTATCTCTCTTTAGAGAGTGCCATCAAAACCCTGCACTTGCCCAGTGTCCTCTCCTTGGCCACTGGTAACCAAGGAAACAAGATACTATGGTAACAGGGGGGAGGAGAGAAAGGAAGGCTTCTGGGAGTCCTTCTTTTCTCTCCTCTCCCTTCTCCTGGAATCAAGGCAGCTTCAGAGTGGAAAGAACTTCTCAGCTTCCAAAGTGAAGACCTGCACACCCACAAGGGGAACTGAGAGCTGAGCCCCAAGTTTTCCCATCCTATGACCTGAAGACTGGTGTCCCAGAGCCCCCCACACTTTGCCCTTTCCCAGGCTCAAGGGTCAAGCCCACTCGAGAACCTGTAAAATAATGCCCCAAATGCTAGATGTAGGGGATATAGACATGAGGATTCAAAGGCGTGTGAAGGAGACACAGACAGAGAGCATATAGAGATGCAGCCCTAAACATAACTAAAATTATGATATTTAACAAAATCGCCAAGTGTCTGCACTATCTTGATGTTGAATTTATCTCCTGGTTTTACCCTTTCCTCCCCCACCCTCTGTATCCTCCTTCAGCTCCCCCTTCCCCGCCATCCTTACCTCTGCAGCTTAGCCAGCCCCCTCTAGGGTTTTTCTGCTCATATACCGCTCCTCTGAGACCTGCCTTCCTGCTGCTCACTCTCCTCTCCTACCTTCTCTGGACTGAAATCCACCTGTCTCCCTCAGGGTGGAGCTGACACCTCCGTGCCCAAGAGCCAGGGGGAGCACTGGCCTTCGATGTAGACAGGCATGAAGTCAGGCACACAGCAGCCCCTCGAGGTGAAACAAGCAGGCCACCGCTGGAAGGAGACTGAAAGTGGTGGCGTCACCAGGAACCGCTGAGCTGGCTCCAGAGCAATGCGAAACCTACCTTTGGCTCCTAGTGTTCATTGAGTCTCCTTTCACGACCTTAAGGGTTCTTACAGTGATCTTTTTTTTTTTTTTTTTTTTTAGGTTGATTTTCAGAAGCCCAAGTTTCAGGAGTACTGATTCCTGCCTCTCCAGATGGGGGACACCACACCCGCCACCTCCACGGCCAAAGAGCTCGGAGCCTTCCAGGGCAGCGCCCCACACCAGCCCCTCACCCAGACTCCCCATTGGCCCTGCCCCTTCCCCTTTGTTTTTCTTACTCCAGGTCCTCTCCAGAGGACCTGCCTGTTCTTATTATTCAGCATGGACTTCCCTTCCCTAGAAGTGAGATCCCTGAGCTTTTGTCATCACCAGCCCCATCAGCGAGCATGGACTCGGCGTTAACGGGTACGTCCACTGACAAGTCATACACATGTACCGCTACGCAGGCAATATGCAAATGATTAAATGTAAACAACAATGGAATTTAAAAGGAAGTGACAATGACAATGTCGCAGTGTCTCTTCCCATCACCCTCATGGGCTGTGGGACCCTCTCCATGTCGTCTACTCGTCTCTTTCAGTCAAGAGACCTTCCTTTGTCCAGCAGGTCCTTGGGTTACAGGTCCCCAAGAACCCAGGGACAATTGGCAGGAGGTTCAGAGCGTGTAGACATTCTTCATCAAGAAGTTCATCTCCTGGGGCAGGTACTTAGCAAAGTGCCGCAAACACTGTCTCTTAAATAACAAAAATGTATTTTCTCTTAATTCTGGTGGGTCGGAATCTGGCTGGCAGAAGGGTTGCTTCCTTTTGAGGGCTGAGAGCGAGAACCCCTTCCAAGCTTCTCTCTTAGCTTGTGCAGTTTACCGGGATTCTTTGGTTTGGAGGCACATCAGCCTGAGCTCTGCCTTCATCTTTGCACATCTGTCTCCATGTCCAAATTTCTCCTTGCAATTTATTGGATTCGGGCCTACGGTAATGACTTCGTCTTAATTTGATCACCTTAATTGGATCGTCCTGTTTCCAGATAAGATCACCTTTACAAACTGAATTAAGAACCCCCCTTTCAAATGTTGAAATCCTACTGCTCCCCCCCACCCCGACTTTATTTGGAGACAGGCCCTTTAAACAGGTAACCACATGTAAAGGAGGCTTTGGACAGCACACCAGTGTGCTGGTGTCACTCTAAGAGGCAGAAGCAATCCCAGGGGAGACACAGAGAGGGAGAAGACCATGCCAGGACACGGTGGGGAGGAGGCGGCTGTCTGCAAGGCTAGCACGGAGCCCATCATGAAGAAACTGTGCGGACACCTTCGTTTTGGCCTTTCAGCCTCCAGACCTGTGAAGACATATTTCTGTTGCTTAAACCCAGCAGCCTGTGGCATTTTAGCCTCACCAAACTAATCCAGCCACACTCACAGGTCCTGAGATTTAGAATTTCCATGTCTTTGAGGGGATGCAATTTGCAGGCTAACGGTGAATGGGACTAGCATGTGGGCATGAAGCTTCTCCAAAGTGGGCAGGAGGAGCAGCCCCTCTTGCTTTCCAGCAGAGGATGGGAAGGGGATGGAGCTCTGAGGGGTGAGGTTGCCAGACCATGGGTCTGTATCCTGCAAGGTCCTGGGCAGTCACTAGTTTTGGAAAAGTCTCCACTCAGCAAAGCGGCCTCACATTGCTTTTCATTCTGTAGCTCCCAAAACACTTTGTAGCTGCTATTTCTAGAACAAATGTTCTGAAAACCTTGAACTATCTTGTTTGAAACAGCGACACAGGCAGGCTGCTGCTGGAAGGACAGGGCACGCCCTCCTAATTCCTGATTGAAAGGAAGCCAGATAGTGGCATTTGTTTCCTAAACAAGAATTGAATGTTTGTCACTTGTACTATTTAATTATGACCCAAGAGACTCGCGAACACTGCGCATTCTGTCTGCAGCGCCTGTTTAATTTTGGTATTAAAGAGACATGGTCGCTATATAGTTACCCCGTAACAAGTGCTCAAATCTCAATAAATAACATTTTTAATAATAAGGTTCTAAAATGCATAGATCACATCTCCCTGTTCATCCTTTAAAAAAACATTTTAATTATCTATTGACAAGTATTGCGCATGGGGCAACCGTCTTTTTAAAAGATAAATGGGTTTATAGGCGAGTCGGGTTAATTAAAAGCCAGTGGAGTATTACAAGTGTATTTACTGGGGAATATTCACTGTAGGAGAGTAGCAGTTCTTACACAGTTGTCAGAATTCTGTAAATGTATTGTTTAATAACTACTTGGCACTTAATTATGGTGAGATGGTGAGTCCTTAAATCTAAACTCACACATATCCCAGTTATCTCATCTAAACAGCTTCTCCATGACACAGATCTCCCAGGTCAGGCCACACCAAGGCAGATCTGGTACATTGGGCAGCTGCTAACCAGACATTCCTCAGAACCAAAAGCCTCTTCTGGTCCTGGACACTAATAGGGACTCAGACACAGAGGTAAAGGCACTTCTGAGGAATGTCTACAGGATGCAATGTAAACTCCTCATCGTCACTATCAAGCTCTTGTCTGCTTTCTTAGATACATCACTCCCCACCCTACTTGTCTTTACTCCAAAACCCAGAACATACCTCACCATTTCCATTTCCCAGGTAATGTTCCAGAGAACAGCTACTCTACCACCTGATCCCATAGAAGGATAAGGAGTAGACCCTTTTGCCCAATGATGACAGTGCACAGGATAGAAGACCTTGTATAGGTCACAGAGCTCTGGGAGTGTTTGTTATTGCAGCACAACCTTGCCAATCCTGACTTCCGCCTCCCAGCACCAGCCCCAGAGCCTGGCAAGAGAAGTGCTCTGTGACCTCTTTTGTCATGAGTGAATGTGTAAGCCCATCCACAGAGTGAATGTGTAATCCCCCTTCTTCTATCCTCCAGGGTACCTGGTCCTAGGGAATTGTCACCCAACCCCCAAGTCTGAAAGGATGTTAAGGTCCTCTCCCTGTGTTGTGTGGGCAAGAAGACTCACCACTGCTCTGACAAGCCAGGGCTGCAGATGCTACTCAGAACAAGATGCAGGATGCTGGCCCACATTGCTATTGTGAGCAACATGGTTGCTATGCAGGGCTTGGTCACAGGGTGCAATGAACCTCTGAAACAGACATCTGTCTCTGTGTGTATAGGTGTGTGCATGTTTGAGTGTCTGTGTGTGTGTGTGTGTGTGTGTGTGTTTGTCTTTCCATCATTCATTTTCTTGCTGCTGGAGCTGGCACATCAATTTGGGGGAACCTACCCCCATCTCCACCCTCAGCTCTTGTGATTTGGGTACACACCAAACAGAACTCCCAATCTTGGGCCTGATCTGTTTATTTTACATCTGTTTCATGAGTAACTTTTTCTGAGCCAGTGTTAGGCTTAGGGAAACAGGGACAAGAAGATGAGATGGGGAGAGTACTGTCAAAGCACTCAACTTCCATCCCAGACTCTTTCCACCATGGCATCTGGTCTTCTCTCCATGCAGAAGCCATCTCCCTACCCTTGTGACCATTAGGAAGATGCCCCCTTTCCCAAAAGCCGTTACCACTACCTCGGCAATTGCTGACCCTCTCCTCCTGTCTGAATTCCTTCTCCCACAGACCAGCAGAGTTGGACAAAAGACCCAAAGAAACAGCTTGGAGTGAGGGCTCCATAACCTAAAAGAGGAAGAGCCAGGGGGTGCCAGTGTGACTCCCCTCACAGTGCCCCACAAATCCCATGAAGCTGGAGCTGCTGTGCTTGGAGAGTGTCAGCACCCCTCCATGAGCTATCTCATCACCCAAGATCAGGAAGTCCTGGTTGGCCCCTCCAGACTCCCTAAATCTGGTTCCCCACCTCCAGGGAAGGAGAACAGAAAGTCCTGGAAGTGAAGGGGCCCTAAGCCATCCAGTTGGAAACAGAGTCACCGGGAGCTGCGGGAGAAGGACTGGGCCAGGAAGCTGATTGTATTGTCCCTGGCAACCACACGTCCCTGCAGGTCGAGTCGATACTGCAGCGCTCACCAGGATGTGGTTTCCTGAAGCTCAAGAAAGAAATCTATATTGTTCTCAGGAGCAACCAACCTTTCTGCAGGCAGCACATGTCTCCTCCAGTCTGCGAGCAGATTAAAGGGACGCAGAAACCCACCACAGAAGGTGGCGAAGCCCAGCCAGGCAGCCTAAAGGGACTGCACTCCACTTGCCTCCCCCCACCCCCCAACACCTCCACCACAGCTCCTCTCAGCTCACGGTTGCCATGTCCTCCAAATGCAGATGTGACATTTGCTGTCCTCTCATCCTCCTCCCTTCAGCCTAATAATGCAGCTCGTGTTCATTGGGCCTTTACTCCGGGCCCACCATCTAGATGAGACTTCAGAAAAGTAGTTTTAATTCTCAGAAAGTTTAACCCTATCGGGCAGCTATTATTAGTATCCCCATTTTTCAGTTGAGGACCACAGAGACGCTAGGCAACTGGTTGAGTTACACAGCTTGTCCCTGGCAGAGGCAGGCAATTCAGCCCATGCCCTTTGTCCTCTCAGACAACCTCCCATTGTCCTCATGGTTTAAGGCAAGGACTTGGGCCCAATCAGGGTGCAAGCTCCAGTCTTCCCCATTGCCAGCCCTCAGACTGGGGCAGCTCCTGAGCCCCTTCAGTTCTCATCTTTGTCTCCTGTAACGTGGCTATGACAACAAGCCCCTGTCTTCTCAGGCCAGCCCAGGGCTTAGTTGGATGAGCTATCCCTCTTCCCAGTCTCTCTGTTCATCCTTGCCTGAGCTTCAGCAGTACCAGACTATTTGTCGGTGCCCACGTGTGCTTTGAAAGCTTTGCTCCCTCTGTCTGGAGTGTTTTCTACCCTCCCCACGTATGACCAGCTCCTATCTTCCTTAGCTCGAGGCCACCTCCCCAGGGAAGCCTTCCCACTGTTCCACTTCTGCCATCTCTGACTGGCCTCCTAGAGCCATGCAGCCCACTGCCCTGGTCCTTGTACACCCAGCAGTACCTGCCCATGGGTTGTGAGCTCTGCGAAGTTTATGCCAGACAGCCGGCCCCATCTGGAAAGCAATCCACCCCCGGAAAACTCAGCCGCACCTGTACTAAGTAAAAGTGTCCCTTTATTGATGCTTTTATAGTATTGCTTTGTCCCTTTTAGTAGCTGGCGTGCATCTTGAAGACAACAGCCGTACCCTCCTGACGTCCCTGCGTTCCCCACACTGCCTGGCACGAAGCTGTACTGGGGGGTAAAGTGCCTGGGACACAAAATGTGAGGGCCACCAACTCAGCCCCTGTGAGAGGGGCTGTGCTCCAGGTCCCCAGAAGGACTGTCTGGTGTGAATCAGCGGACAGTCAGACTTGGGCTCCAAACCCCACCCAACCTCAAGGAGTTCTCAGACTGTGATGATCTACATCCATCACCAAAGACTGGGGATCGCATCTATCTGCATCCTGGGGTCCCTCCCTGGGGCCACCCACATCATCTGACCCAACACTGTGAGCCCACAAATAGGCAGGTTGTAGGAGAGGATGTTCATGAGGACCAGGAATGTGCTGAGTGCACCACGGAGAACGGGATGAAATCCGACCTGCAGGGAGGGTGCAAGAACACTCCAGGCAGAGAATGGCATGAAGAAATCCAGAAGAACCCTAAGGTCATCAGGCGCCCCAGAAACTCATCCTACTGGACCCCAGCCTCTAAGCCAACACACACAGCCAAGGAACCAGCACCCCCCAACTCTGAACATGCATAGTCCACAAAGTGCTCTCCCATCTGTTGTTGCTCTAGATGCCTACAAGACAAGAATGATAATTGCTCCCATTTGATTGATGAGGAAACTGAGGCTTAGAAACAGAGGCATAGACCATAAGGGCCGGACAGAAGCTGTGCTCGGTTGCTTTGGCATTTCCCACCCTCACGGTTGGGTGGTGGCCTCCCTCACCCAAATCCCATTGCACCAGCCCTGGAGAGCTCTTCGGGTCCAGCGCTTCTTGCAATAAATGTGAAGACTTTTTTGAGGGTGACTGTGAAGTGTTTGGGATGGCATGTCTTCCTTCCCCTAAGCAGCTGGGGCAGTGGAAGGGAAGTGGCTTATTCTGTTACACCAGCTTCTCACTCAGTCGGGCCAGTGGAAACCCTAAGCCTCTGACGTGGTGCTTCGGCTTAAGTGAAAACAGCGATTCAAAGCTTCTCAGCAAACAATGCAGACAGCAGGCCCTGGCTCCCGGCGCCATCCAGAGCAGTCCATTCAGCCAGGGAGCCTGCGTCTGCAGCCTTTGTCCACGCAGACCAAAGAACAAAACAGGATGGATTAGCTAAGCCCCCGCTGGTGTCAAGATGGGAGTCTGAAATTCAGCTCCGAGGACTCCTTGACTCGGGGGTTCAAGAAGTTAGCAGTGTCCGGAGCCAGCCCCGCCAGGCGCTTCCCTCACAGCTACCCCGGTGGCCCACGAGGGCCAGTGGGAGGTCACAGCAGGGGCGTTTCCATTTTAACCCCATTGTTTAGCCCAATGAAGCCACGCTGCTCCTGCTCCCCACTGGAGAAGCCGGCCCGGCTTCAATAATTTCTGAGTGCTGACAGATAATTCAGAGATATTGGATATTTCACCACCTGGGGGCTGCCCTTCCTACCGCGGCAATCAGTTACTGCCCGCCAACCAGGGGCCATGCGGAGGCCCCCGGCCCCCTCACGCCTTTATGATCAGGCTCCAGCGTCTTGGAAAATATTGCTTGAATTTATTTATATAATCATGTTAGGAAGGCAGTGAGTTATTGTGAAGTCAGCATTCTTCCATCTTCCTTCCCACTAATCCTTTGTTTGAGATTCTGCTCGAAGGACTCCGATTACTAATGCAATTACATGCTACCTGGTAAAGGGTAATCCAAAAAAAATTAAACCCCTTCACATATTGTATTTTTCACTCAGAGCCACCTTTCTCCTAAAACTGAGCGCTGACATAAATCAATTAGCTAGTGATTTTATGACTACCTGCATTTAAGAACACATAGACCTTGACACTGCCCTCCCATGCTTCAGTCATCTTAAAGGTAAATGCTGCCTCTCTTTTGGAGCCCTTCAGAGGTCTCTGCCTTGAAGCAAACGCCCTCAGGCAGTAGAAGACAAGGCTGCCACCAGTACGGACATTCTGTGTCTGTTAACTGGCCAAAGCAGAGGGCTCCCCCTCCATGTGGCTCCCTAGTATAAATGGGAAAACACCCCAAATGTGACTGTGTCATCTGAGAACATTGTCCTTAAAGTGGTTTGTGAAGCAAGTGGAGGAGGACTGGAATCCCAGGGCGCTGCTTAGTTCTGCGGTGAACAAGCAGATAAACCTCACCTGAATGCTACGTATTGGGTCTCAAATTTTATCTCAAATGACACTGGCTTAGCCATAGTTACACAACAGAATATGAGTAAGCCAGCTAATAATGCAAAGTAGAGCTAGCACATCCCCTTGACAGAAGGGACCCAGAAGCAGAGAGGCCAATAATACTCTCTTTGAGCAGTGACATACATGCAAAGAGGAGGTCTCAGGATGTGGTTGAAGAGGCGTAGAGGACCAGTGAGTGGAGGAAAATGGTGATTCCATTGTATTTGGAGAAGAGCTGGAAAATGGCTGTAGGGAAGCTAAAACTGTGATCATGGGAGGAAGCCAAAGGACAGTATCTAGAATTAATCCATCCGAAACAGCATAGATTATTTAGACATGGAAGAAACCACCAGAGGGAACAGAAATGGCCTTAGAGATCAAGGGAGTGACTCGTTTGGGGTGCCGTTTGGGGGCGGGGGTGGGTGGTGCCTCTGGGCATGGTGGTGCTCTAGTTCTTGATCTGGATGAGTATCATCAGGTGGCACTTAGGATATATGTGACATTTCTGCTGATGGGCTCTATTTCAATTAAATGTTTACTTAAGTAAAAATGACTGCCCTGGGGAGCATTACCACAATATGAGGGGAGAGGGGAGGGGAAACGTTATTGCTTTTCATGATCAACTCTGTTGATGATTCCATTATTCTTAGCTATGCAGGTATGACTTGGATGAAAAATAATTACTTTATGCTGTCTCTTACTGGACCCTCGAGTGTTTTCTCACGAATGAAAACTTCTACGGCTACTAAATAACTCCAGAGAAATGGATATGCATGGATTTGGGGAAACAGTCTTTTGACTGCAGTGCTTCCAACAATCTGGGTAGTGAGTTCACGGTCACTGGGGATACTCAAATCAAAGAGATAAAGAAAAAGCTTTGCCCAAGGAGACCGTACATTCTGGGCCCCACATACTTGGGGTGAGCCACCTCAATTTTTGCTTCTTTTATTAAATTTTTTAAATTTAAAAAAAATTTTATTTTGTAATTATTGTAGCACATCGGTCATGTTTGCATGTTTGTATTGTAGCCCCATTCTTTAGCCCACTCCTCCTTTCCCCCTTCCCAGCTCTGGTCACTCCAACTCCTCTTGCTGCAAGCTGTTGGCCTGTGTTTGGCCCATAGGATTTTTTTTTTTTCAAACTATGTCTTTTTCCCCCTGGGTGTGGACTTGCCCTCCTGGACAGCAACAGCTGAGGCTGCTTGGATCTCCAGGAGTAGCTGAGGCATAGTCAGGCCAAGCACTTGCGAACCTGTGGGGTGGATGTGGTGGCTTCTCTAGGATGGTTTCAGGTGTCTGTCACCTGTTGCTGATTCTTTGTCTTCTGAGTTTGTGACTCTAACTCCCAGCTGATAGTGGTGAGGTATTCGCTGCTGGGGCAGACTTCCCCAGGTGGTTGGTCAAGTTTCTCTCCTCTCTCTCTTGTTAGCATTTCTGCCATGGGGCCACAGCCACTCGTGGTGGCTTTCTTCCCCCATCGACTGGTAAAGGCGGATCCTCCTAAACACTGCACGTTGCTGTGGGCCCAGGGTTTGATTCCCTGGTGCCAGAGACAATACAGGCAGGAATCTGTGACAGGTCACCTCAGTCACTTATGTCACCTTCCTGTCTCAGAGTCCCAACACCATGCTTGTCCCACCCAGGTTGTGAGTGTATCCAGGGCTGTTATTACTTCCTCTCCTCTGCATTATAGCAGCTGCTGGAGAGACTGGATCATTCCGTCCTAGTGCAGGTCTATTGAAGCTGCAGTAAACCAGAGGGGGACCCCCACCCTAAGCCCAAGCCCCAGCAGAGGTGCTCAGCCCCCACCCCCTGCCCACACGGAGGCAGAGGCTGGCTTCCCCAGCCTGAGATCCCTGGACCTGGAGTCCCTGAGACCCTGAAGTCCTGGTGGTATAGGACTTGCCCTTGCCCCACCCTTGCCTAGGCTGTGGCGGGGTTCTTACGCTGGAGCTCTTCCCCAAGGGCCTGCCTGGTTTGAAAGGACCCAATTTTTGTCTCTTTTCTCTTTTCTTAACCTCGTAGGTCCAGAAAGGAGACTTAAAAGCTCACCAAGTCCAATGAAAAAATGCGCCTTCCAAGCTGGAGCAAGATTAGAAGTGGGTGGAGGAGCATCAAGGGGAACCCTTTTCTCTACACTGACGACAGCGATGGAACGGCCCTAGGGAAGCGAATCCAGCAGCCGGACCCAGGCTTGTGTGGAGCTCCAACACCTGGCACTACCCTTGCCTACACCACAATCCGTTCCTGCCCGCTGAGCAGGGCCATACAATGGCCATGGTGTCAGACTCCAGAGACTGGAACGTAGGGTTTCTGCCACTCTGGTGAGGCTGCCACCCCAGCAGCCAGCAAACTGAGGCCCCCGGACCAAATCTGGCCCTTGCTTCTCTACAGACCATAAACTAAGAATGGTGACGTTTTCAGACGGTTGAAAAATATCCAAAGCGTGCCATGGCCAGTGAAATTATGGAAAATGTGAATTTCAGTTTCCATAAATACTTTGATCGGAATGCAACAAGGCTCGCATTTACATATTGTCCGTGGCTGCTTTCACCGCAACAACACGGTTGGGTAGTTCCAACACAAAGTCTGAAACAGTCACTCTCTGGCTCTTTGCAGACAAAGCTCACCAGGCCCTGTTGCACAGTTTGGCGACAGGTGTCCCCCACTAGCCAAAAGGAGACCATTCCTATTTCGCGTGATTTAGTAATTATGTTGTAGGTCTAGGAATGTCAAAAAAAGAGCCCATACAAATCAATTCCAGACCGAAAATCTAACCTACCAAATCATACCAAATAGGAAGCTTCTCCTTTTGGGTAGTAGGGAAATCTGTGTAAGTGCCATGGGTTTATCTAGAACTTTTATTTCTCAGTCCTGGTTGCCTTTGTTATTGTTTTCTTGTGATGCTGCACAAGGAATTTAGAATCCAGAGACTCAGGATCAAACAATTTGCAATCATAGGATGTACTCAGGCTCTCGTTTACATATCCCCCAACACCCAACTTTATATCTGGAAAAAGTGGGGTACAGTGCTGCCCACAAGTCCGTGGCCTTGGGGCTCAGGCGCTGGAGTGTCAAATCCCTCACCAGCTTCCTCCAGCCTGAATTTCAGAAGCGATTCTCAGGTGCCAGAACTTGAGCACAAAGGTCTTGTCAGTGCTGCAGGTGAGACCAAATGTTCATCCCTCCACTTAAATTGCCAATTCACTGAATTCACTGAGGTTTGCTGAGGTCTGGTGAGGAGACATATCCATTCTCCCCTAATGTTCCTGGTGTTTCAGAAAACAAGTGGGATTTCCTTAGCCAGCCTTCTCTGTTGTTGCCTGTTCTGATTTCCGGTGGGAAAGCTGCTTTCCTTCTGGTCCCCTGTGGTTGGACAGTCTCTTGGGTGAGCAGGAGGAGGGTGGAATGCCAACAGCTTCCTCAGTTACCAGACAAGCTGCATGATTGACATATTGTTTGTTTGACAAACTGACCTTTAGGGACTTGCCTCATGCTAGCTTCCAAACAAAGCTCCAACCTGAAGCTGGATTTTGGGCCCCAGTTGTTTTGGGGATTCTCTGTGGGAAATAGAAGTCAGAGAGCGAGGCTGGGCCTGGTGAGGAGTCTTCAGTTGGGTCCCACTAGCCTGCCCGTGGGCTCAGTTCTGCACTTCCTGACCGGACACAACCTTCCAGCAGTTGGTTGTCTTGGAGACCAAGAAGAGTTTCAGGGACTACAGAGGTCTCCCAGCCTCCTGGGGATGGAGGAAGATTTCCTCAATGGTGGTCTCTTTACTGAAACAGCAACTTTCCATGGCACAAAGAAGACTCTTCTACTGATAGCATATCTGGGGGCGTTGGTGACGTACTACTGAAGTCCATCCCCCCCATGAGCCCCTCCTCTGCCTCCCCCTCAGCAGGAAATGAGGTGCTCTGACATGGGAGCACCTCAGCCTCTTCCTGAGAATAAGCTCCAAAAGCCTGCACCCCTCCTTTTGCTCACCTCATCCGCTACAAGCTGACTTTGAAACCAATCCCGCAGCTTAAGACCCTCGCTCCTTATGTGCTAGCAACACCCCCTCAGCGAGGGCTGTATCATCCCTAAGCCTCAGTTTCCTGATCTGTGAATCTGTGAACTAGACTGAAGTACCTAATTCAGAACATAGTGAGGGGTCAGAGATGATACACATCAAGTGCTTGAAATGGTACCGGGCCCAGGAAAGTGGTGAGCACTATCCTATTAATATTGCCTTTGGGGGGAAATCCCTGCCCAAGTCCAAATGGAGCTCCTGGCTAAGTGAACAGATGGGGACCAGGGGCCTGTCCACCCCCAGAACCCCGGTGGGGCAGCAACTGTAAGCCATAGGATCGGTGGGCTGGTTATTTATTTCACCAGTCCAAATGACTTATTATACCAGCTCCTGGCCAGGGAGTAGAGAGGAAGAAGATAAAAAATCATAGCATCGATTTTTCCAGCACGTGAAACCAGCAATGTTATTTCCAGATCCATCCTTCCTGAAATTAAATTAAATAAAGTTTAGCTCAGTTTGTCAATTTGCTGAAAGCCATCTCCATCCAACTTTCTGCTTTGCAGTGAAGGGGCTCACGGAGGGTGTTTTTCCAGGGAAGCATTACTGCATTAGGAGGGAGGAGGGCTTTTGATGATGTTCCAGAATTTTAAGAGCTTTTCAACCCAATGAGGCATCAATTTGCAAGTGTTTTCCATAACCATTAGGTGGACATTTTAACAAATGGGGGCCACGGGGAGAGAGTGCTCCAGGAGTGAGTTATGGCTGCAGGGCTCCACACTCTTATTCAGAAATACAGTCCCTGAAGGGGTAGCATCATCTCCCTGCCTCAGAGATACACTCTTGAAAAACCAGCATATTCCTCTTTTGCTTCAATTATGAGATTTTTCTATCCTTCAAAAACAATAAATGTACCAGTTATTTCAGGTGAGAAAACACAATCTCGAGATTGCCTCCAGAAGAGGTGTTTTCCAAGCCCAAACTCGCCCAGGTGAGGGGCTAATAAAAGCCTCCAGAGGGGCCAGGCAGGGGCAGAAGTTGTAATAAGTGGACTGTCAGTCATCCTAACTACCCAGAGCCAACCGGGAGGGCTTGGGGGAGCTCATACACTTAGCGGGGAGGGGGTGGGCGAAATTAATAAAGCTGGGACTATTTCCCTGCTTCACTCTGAGGAAAGTTCGGTAATTATGTCCACACTGCCTGTGGGCTTCCGTCTGCTTCCAGGATCCCTCGGCACCGAAAGGGCAGGACCACAACACCCAGACAGAGGCCAAAGTCCAGGAGTTTTATTCCAAGTCATGGTTCAAGGACTCCAGCTGCCCCAGGGGAGCTGAGGTTCAGGAGTCCTGTCCTAGGCTTGGTGGAAGGTGAAGCTGATCAACCAGTAGTTGA
This sequence comes from Uropsilus gracilis, assembly GCA_004024945.1. NCBI lineage: Eukaryota > Metazoa > Chordata > Mammalia > Eulipotyphla > Talpidae > Uropsilus > Uropsilus gracilis. The sequence goes on from PVHY01001352.1 coordinate 41,368, forward strand.
GTCCTGTTAGGAGTCACATGTGGAATGAAGAAGAAATTGAGATGGAAGAGATGGATAGCGATCTGTGAGGCTAGCCCGCAGAACAGGGATGCAGGGAAGCATGTTCAGGTCCAACTTTAAGGAAGTTGTGAAGCCCCTTAGATACCCTGGCAAGGAAATGTTACAGCCATGTAATGAGGAAGTAGAAAGCATAGGAGACATGCAGCAGGCAGGATGCAAGGATAAACCGTAACAGGAGAATTTACCTGTGGGGGCAACAGTCATTACGAGTAGGTCATAAGTCTCTTGGGACATCCCAAAGTGGTTAGGAAGCTGGGTGACAGGTGAGAGATGTGCTATCGACCACCCTCTGGTGTGCCAGAGGGGGCTTGAGAGATAGGAGGTGCTCCTCCTAGCTAAAGCTCCATCTCTCAACCTGCTTCCACATTCCACAGAATCCAGCAGCTGGCTAGTCTTTCCATGCTGGTTCCCACAAGTACTCTTCAAAACCTGGTCTGAGGGCCCGGCTGTGTGCAACAAGCCTGTAACTGTGTGAGACACGGTCAGCCAGGGCTCCACACCTGCTCCCTGCAGCATCATGCTGCGAGCGCCCTCCACCACTACAGTCAGTGGTCCGCTCTCCCCAGCATTTGTGAACGTACCTGGCACAAAGGAGAGGTGCCCCAAACACATTAGCCTGAAGAAAGGGACCCCAGGGACCACCTCCAGGATATCATGGCAATGGTCTGTCAGAGGTTCTGTCTTACTTACTTCATTGCGTGGTTTGAGGTTGGAGTATTTTGGAAAAATCTGGAAGGACCATTTAAGTAAATCACGATGCAGCCATTGAGAGGGCCACTTACGTAGTCTTTAACAGTGATAGATGATGTGTATTTGTTGTTTTAAAAAGATGTTTGTGAGGTGAGGTGAAGGGGGCAGAAATGGTAGTTTACTATGGTGGGAATCCAAATATTATCTCAGTTAAAAATAAATGAATCCATTCATTAAAAAAATAAGTGGAGCAATGCAGGCTACAAAAAGAGTTTGTATGGCATGGCCCCATTTCCAGTGGAGGGTAAAGTTTCCATCATGCTCACCTACAGCTGCTGCTACCTTCAGTTACAGCAGCAGAGGTGAGGTACCAGACCACAGGAGCTATATTTTAACATATCAAATTTCTAGACAACATAGACAAGATGATTTTCATGCAGAAGAGACTCACTAGAACAGAGAAGAATCTAAAGCTGTGGCCTTCGAATAAGGAGCACAAGGATCTAGAGTTTTCCTGATGGGAATGAAAAGACTCGGGCTCAAGCTGAAGGACATGGAGCTATGGGTTCCCTGCACAGGGTGAACCGGATGTTCTGCAGGCAAGGGGTGGGGGGCGCTGCTGGGGTCAGGGAGCCAGGAACAACTTCATGCGCTGGCACCCCTCGGAGTTGGCTCTCAGCTCCAGCACCCACGGCATATCTCCAGCTGCAGCCACAGGTCAGTCAGGACTTTGGTACTCCTTGACCCCAACCGGCTGTCTAATCGTTTACATGGCATTTTCCTTTTCGTTGTGCTGTCTCGAATTTTGTTCCAAAATGAGGCTTTGTCTCACCGGTTATAGGGAAAAACCTCTACTGCCTGCCACAAAATGAAGAAGGCACTCATCACAATGTTTATAAAACAAACCAAGTCATGAAGTTCCAGCTGAACGTTGATGGGTGACATCTGAAACATCATCATCGTGTGGAAGAGCGTAGGGACTGCTGTGAAGGCTGCAAGGCGGGCATAGCGTCTCCTGTGGCAAAGCCGTCCTGCCAGAGATGCACTAGAGGCACTAGTTTTCTCAGCCACCCGGAGGCTGATGTGGTGGATGCAGCGTGCAAGTGGCAGAGCAAAGCAGGGTGAGCGCCAGGAGCTCAGAGGAAGGAGGGTCACGGGCTTTCCAGGCTGCAGGTGGTGCTGGGGAGGCTGAGGAGGCCGATGGAAAAGAACAAAGCATCCATTTCTCATGATGCTCTCATTTTACTGTTTCGATTCTTGTGTTGCATATTAAGAAGATGTGGTACATGTACACAGTGGAATAGCACTTGGCTATAAATAAAAGGATCGACTACTCTCTGTGAGGCCAGGATTCGAGATAGGTTCCCACAACACACTCCTGCCACCATGGCATAGGCCACTGGCAGATGTGGGGGTAGGTTTTTCCCACTAGGCTTTTGGGGTCTAGGGGCCTCAGGCTGGGAAAGGGCTGCGTGTTGCTCCTATGGGGTCTTTAAGTGGTACATCATAGATGTAAACTAATTATTTGTGTTATATTTACTTTTAATTTATTCCTTACATTGTTGTAGTCCTCATATTTCTCCCACCACCATATCACCTGTGACCCATCATCATATTTTTTCATGTTCCTCCTTCCCCTATTTCACACCTGCTCCTTCTCCCTCCTTTGCTGGGTGTTTCACTTCTATGGTCAGTTTGCTAATTTTGACATTTCTTGTCTTTCTGTTTGATTTATATTCCAAACATAAGTGAGACTATCCTGTATTTATGCTTATCCTTCTGGACAATTTCAGCCAGTAGCATTCCTTCCAGCTCCACCTGTGTTGCTGCCAATGATATGATTGTCTTTTGATTGCTGAATAGTATTTCATTGTGTAAATATACCCCAACATTTTTATTCATTTTTCTGTTTGGGGGATATTTGGGTTGTTTCCATGCCTTGACTATTTAAATTAATTAATCTTAAAAACTGGATGCATCTAAAGAATCAAGCACACACACTATTGTTTGGATAGCAATACAGCCAAGGGATCAGACTGGCTTAGAGCAAAGGCCTATGTTGAACAGCCTGGGGCCGCATCCCCACTCCCCCCCATGCACATCCTGAGTGGATATCTTCACCTTCCCAAGCCCATGTCCTCCTCTAGGTAGAGGGGAAGTGAACGCACCTGCCCCTGGGTTACGGGGTGTATTGACATGGTGATCTGTGTACAATCTTTACCCTTCAGTGGATCATTACTTACTGTCTCTGCATTATTTACTGATCCTCTGCTTATTTTCTTATTATAAATGTATCTCTGTGAGTATCTTTTCTTATCTGTCTCTGTCACCCTCATTCCCTTCCGTTCTAAAATGGAACAGGAGCTTATTTTGTGTCATTTATTATGTGTAGTTAACAGACTGGTCTTTTCCCTGCTCTTCATTTTAATAAGCTAACAAGGAGAACTTCCCCATTTCTAGCAGCAAATCAAATCATTTTGTATTTCTTTGAGATCCCAGTGAGGTTAAGAGTGTGAGTCAGTGACCTTATGATGGCAAACTTGCTCCCCCACCCTGACTTAGTCTGGTACCTGTTCACGTGTCAGGACAAGGATACACACACACACACACACACACACACACACACACTTTGCTCTGGCAAAAGGGACCTTTTCCATAAAGCAGCCTCCAAACCACAATGGCCAGTGAAGAGCCCCAGTGAGATGGAAATGTCATTAAGTTTCGTTTATTTGAATACTGCTGTTGCAACTCTTTATAAAAGTCAGTAAATCTCGGTTTAACTGCAACTATTGATTGGGGAGGGCACAAACAAAGGTGCAAATGAGTTTTGGCCAGCTCCTGAAGTTTCCATTACAGACAGCGTTCAAAACATGATGTATTTGTTTTCTAGTTTGCAGACACATGTGATCTCCATCACCCTCTGCCCGCCACCCCTCCATCATCCAGGGCAGCTTTCTAAAGATAGACAGAATTTCCTGCAGGACACTGGCTCCTCACTCATTAGCAATGATCAGTAAGCCCTGTGGTGTTCATTAAAATGTTTCTCTGGTGCTCAGCAACAACATTTCCTTTCTTTGAAAACCAACTTTCGCTGCTGAGGTCAAAGAAATACACAGCGATGATGAAGCAGGTAATCTCCACTGTACTTTTTTATTTTGAGCATGTCCTGGGGGGGGGGCAAGCAGTTGTCATTTATTTCCATGCAGACCCACGAGCCTCATTTCAATATTTTCTGGTGCTCAGCTCCGAGGGGGGCCATGAGGAGGCATGGCCATACCAGGAGGCAAGCGTGACAGCCCTCCACGCAGAAGAGCCGGTGACTTCTGACCCTACCTGAGTTTGCTTTTATGATTTTCATATCCTTGAAGTTATTTAAAAGAAGATGAAATATGACAGGTGCTGGGGTTGGCAAAAGCAGCAAGTTGATTGCATTCGGGGCTGCCGGTGGGAACCCCCTCCTCCAACGCCGTCAGCACATTTGAAAGTGTGCAGTTCCTTGCTGTCCTCTGCACTTCTCCCCTGTCCTGTGGAGAAAAACCTGGCATGTGGACAGGTGGGGCTGGACTTGTGTGTCTTCTGGCCAGCTTCTCTTCCAGGCGTGCTTTTATGCCCCAGTCTCATCGAAACAGTTCAGTGAGCCAGCTCCTCCCCATACCTTAGCGTCCACGGGGACTTCCTCATGAAGTCAAGTCCAGTCAATGTGAGTGTGTCTCCTGGCCAGAAAGGTCACTTCATGGATGGTCATGTGACTCGCACTGGCTGGTAAGAGCCAACCCTAAAGCTTTGGAAGGAACAATGAGAAAAATGTTCTCTCTGCTGTAGTTATGACCTAGCATGATATAAGCCTGGAGCCACCATGTGGGGAGTGTCTGTATGTGGAAGAATGTAGCAACAACTGAGACCAGAAATGAAAGCCAAACGGAAGACGTTGTCTGACAGGTGGATATGGCCTTGCCTGAAGCTACTCTAGGAATCTTTCATTAGACTCAGACAAACCCTTGCATGAAGTCATATTGACTTGGGTCTTTGACACCATAAAAGACAACTGATTAACAAAGATAGCTTTTTACTATTACCTGAGTATCAGAGGAGTATTCCTCTCATATTATATCCTTGTCTATAATAATGTTCCCACCAGCTCCTTTGAACCAAATTGTAGCCCAGAGTTTGCCACTCTAAGATTGCTTTAGTAGAGTGCATTTTCTTGCAATATCATTTGCACAGGAATCTTTATGTCAGGGTCTGCTGCATGAGTGCCAAGTTAAGAACCTCAATGTAAGATGGGGTGGGTGGCCCACCCAAATCCCTATCACTGGACCAAATGCAAGCCACACACAATGCATGTTGCTGCAAAGGGCTCACAATGTGAGGATTCCATAAACCATTTGTGGAAAGTATTTAACACAATGCTTGACTCATATGCTCCATAAATGTTGGCTAGCATGCTTGTGACTGTTGCTATTCTGTTATCAGAGGAACTTGAGCTAAGCAATAAGTTCCTGGCATCCAGTCCTGTATTCTTCCTACTATGCCAGAGTTTCCTAACATGTCGCTCATCTACCATAGTTAATCCACAAAGTAATTTTAATTGTTAGGCATTTTAAGAACTTTCAAAGCCCTGGAAAGTGTGCTCAGTGCTATTTCCTATAGTGGCTAAAGAATTTCATTTTAAAATAAAAACCTTTAAGATCTAAATGTGCATCAGTTTTTGAAGTAAGGGAGACCCCATGAAGTTGGTATACTAACAGAAAACTCTGGGCCACCTTGCACTGCCCAGGAGCCAAAACCTCCAGTGCAAATGGCTTTATGGTCTTTGGGGCAAGGCAGAAATGAGTCACAGCTCCCAACACAGTGTGTCCTTGCCCTTTACATGCTAATGTCAGGCTCTGTAGTGGCTGAAGAGAAGGGGCAGGGTGAGCAAGACCTGAGAGGACAAATGTGGCATTTGTGGGAATTGGAAAGAAATGTAATTTGCGTGTCTTGATCTGAGAGGAGGATAAGAACACAGTGGATAAGATCTACAACCTGGAATGATTTCCATGGAGATACTCTAATACAAAGCTGGTCCCAAAAAACTTCACTGAGGCTGTTTCCCCTTCCCACCCTTGACCAGCCCTACGCATGCAGACACAGTGATCATGGTCCAGGTCTAGAGTAAGTCAAGTTCCAAATCTATTTGTCCTACCAGTTAACTAACCAAGTGATTGGAAGTTAGCCACGAACATCTTTGAGCCTCTATTGCCCTAACTGTAAAATGGGTAGAGTCGTCCTCATACCATAGTAAGTTAGGCAACAGCATACATCATTCTATTTGCATATCTCTTAGCACAGAAGATGGGCCGGATGGGCACCATCAAAGGATGCCCTTTCTTTCCTCCAGTGTTAACCAGGGCAAAAAGCCCAGTACCATCTACCATCAGGTAGAGTCCAGGGATTGGCTGAACTCTGTAGCCAGTATCTAGAGTATCTCCTCCATATCTCCTTGGTTCTTTGTCCCACCCTCAGGGTTCCCACTGAGGAAATACATCATGCTCTTTTGTAAGGTGGTGTTGGTACTCACCCTAATATCCATCACTGGACCATCACAAACCATGTCCACTGCATATCGAACTACTAAAAGATTCACAGTGTACCCTTATCCAGAAAATCCCCCTTGTCTAAGGGGAACTCCATGCCCAGAGAAGTCTGCAGACAATGAAAGGCACAAGGGCACAATTCTTGACCACCTTGTCTCAAGATGTCAGAACTCTGTGGAGCCCTTCAGGCTCTGGAGAATTCTGGAAGAATGGCCTGAGTTTAGATGCCAGATGAAATCATGCTTTTGTTTCTTCCCGCACCCTATTTTTCTTTCTTTATTCTCTTACAGGTTTCTTCTGGGCATACTCACACAGATCACTTACACAATTATTTCCATTCTAGATTCTGGCTAGGGAACATGGCCAAAGATACCCTTATGCATCAGAAGGAAAATACCCTTTCAGCAGAAGGAAGACTAGGCTGGCTCTAGTAGAAACCAGTCTCGGTGACACTTTCCTTAAATGAAGACACTGTGACAAAGGATGCTGACAGGCAAAGTGTGCGGCTCACCATTTCTGGCATTGCTGTGAACTCCCCTGGAGGCTAGTACCCTGGACAGCTCCAGGAATCTCAGCATTAATAGCAGCCCTTCTCCATGGGCTCAACATGGGCTTAACAGGGCTCAGCTGTACTTGCTCAGTACCTGTGCGATCAAAGCCAAGCCCTGCATTATGGACGATAGGAGCTTGCAAACTACAGCCCCCACCTACCTGCCCAGACTCGTTCATAACACTCTTCGTCTTGTTCTCCATCCTTCCGTCACACTGGCCTGTCTTCTGACCCTACATCATGCCAGATTTTATACTTCAAGGCAATTTATGTGCCTCCTTCCAGGAATCCCCTTCCCAGTTCTTTCTATGAGTCAGTCTTAATTTAGAACCCAGCTTCAAGGACTCTCTTCATAACAGCCTTTCTTTATCACCTGGCCATGTTTTCCTGTTTTATTTCCTTTGCAGCAGTTAGTAGAAATTGTCTTTATTTATAAGTAATATAAATTATGTGCATGCTTGTAAATATTGTAGGAGCTTTGTGACATCCAACAATCTGAAACCTCAATACCTAGAGCAACTTCTAACACACAGAAGGTCCTCCATAAAAGTTCGCAAATTAAAGGATTATTAGGCCCAAGCTGCTGAGTCTCTGCTGAGTCTAAGTGTTGTTGTCCCAGGAGCACCCAATTGGCTCAGCTTGGCCATCGGACCCTCTCCGATCAACCATGCCATATAGACCTGTCCACTGGTGACTCCCTGGCAGGGACTGTGTAGCAATCCTAAAAAAGAAAGGTATCAGCCATACCCAGGAATCATGACTTGAGTTCCCATGAGGCAGGAGGCTGCCTCACCCCCTGCCATGCTCCCTCACATCATCCTTGCTCCATGGATGCCTGTTCCTACCTTTCCTAGCAGAACATAGTAGTCCTTTGGTGGTCATGTGCTGGAACCTCAGCTCTGGTCTCTGCAGCAGAGGACCTCCCATCCCAGGTCGTTACTCCTTCCTGACTCCAGTGAAAGAAGAAGTGTGATGTCGGCACTTCTGCATTTGCCAGCATCCCATTCACCCATCATCTCATCTAGTCCTTACAATCCCTGGTGAAACAGGCAAGTCAAAAATGCACCTGCTCAGGGACATTCAGCTGAAGAGCAGAGCACTGCTCCCCCCAATGCAGCAGCGTGCCTGAGATCAAAACAAATGCAGACCAAAGCAGGGTGAGGTGGTGGGGAGACAGTATCCTGAGGAATTGTCTGAGCCTCGGGGCCAAACGAAGTCCACACATGGACTACGTTGACTCCAGTTCATCTCTGTCTTTTCACCTTGCTAAGTCCAGACGATGCTTTATGCCAGGGGTGAAATGTGAACCCAAGATTCCAGAGCCCGACCCCCAAAGGCACGGAGAGTTTTAGAAAGAGCTGATTCTGATCCTGAAGCTCCAACATGGGATCTTTAAGAAGGTACAGTGCTGAGAAAAGGTGGGAAAGGTGGGGCACCTCTGGGGCCAGCACGTCTGAGTTGAATCTCAATTCTTGTACTTAGCATCCATGTGACCTTGAGAAACTCACCCGAAGTCTCTGACTTCGGTTTCTGTGTTAGCCAGGATAGAAAAGGTGACACGGCAACAACACTCAACACCAGAACCACAATGATCAAAAATAATCACCTTTACTTTGCACTCACACTCCCTGACCCTCACGGGACTGATGGAGTCCTGACACATGGGAGGCGGTCAGGTAAGAGCAGGAAAGGCACCCAGCACCCTGGATCTTCAGTTCCCATCAGAAGAGGTACAGGCCAACTAAGCTCACACTACTTAATCCGAGCAACCCAGCAGCTAGACCTCACAGCGAGTACAAACTCATCATGTACTCAGAAAAAAAAACATAATAAATCTGCCAAACAGCACCGATCACCACCACGCTTCCTCCTCTGCAGTCTATAGCTGGCCACTGTGCCAACACTGAGGGTTTGTTCTAGAATTAGACAAGTCAACTTGCACCAAGTGTTAGCGCAGGTCTGGCGCTCAGTAAGTGTTCAGTCAGCGCAGCCTCGTTCATGTGCAGGACTCCATCCTTGGGCGTCACACACCGCACCCACCTGTGTGAGAAGAGCTGCCACTACCCGCCTACTGGGGACACAGAGACAGAGCGTCGAGGTCACATTTACCGCCACACATCAGCACAGGGACACAAAGGCCAGCTTGTAAGTTGATTACAAACCACAGGATGACTTTGTCATCAGCCACTGCAGCACTCCGGTCCTTCCTAGCCTGGAGTAAAGGAGCAGAGGTCGGTGTGCTGTCTAAACATAGGCAGCGCTAGGCTGCCCGAACCTTCTCTGCTCTTGAACTTTCACTGCAATAAAGGAATGTTATTTCCTTGAGAAGCGGATGTGACCATGATCCACAGTGCACCCCCTCAACAGGGGTATTTTGATTGCCCCCACAAAACCCTTCCTTATCATGAAGGTAAACACGGAGCATGTATTGAAAGAAATTTATTTTTAAAAATTCCCACATGGGGTTGAAAAATAAGATTAGCTCCAGGAATTTATCCTGGGGACGTGCTCTTTGAGATATATGATCAAAGATGAGGGTCATGGTCCTGTCTGGGCAGCCAAAAGCCAGAATGGCCATCGTGAGCGATGCAGTTGAGCAGGCATGGTGAATACACTGAAAAGAGAATTAAATGTCAGAAATATAGGAGAATTAGGAATTCATGGTAGCCTTTAAAAGAATTGGAATAAAGCATTCATTAATATAGACTAAATAGTTATGTGCTAATATGTAGACTCTCCAAATAATGTAAAGCAAAGGGCATAATGCAGAATGTACATTTTAAGAACATTTGCATAGGGAGGCTGAGCAACCCTAAGAAATTATTAATAGTTTCTTGAGGCATGAAATCCTAGATAGATGGATTTGTGTGGTCAGGGAAGGGAAGAGAAAGAAGATATGTTATACCTTCTCATGCCACCTACTTTTTCTTCATATTTCAGTGTCACACTTATATTATAGGGGTAATAGCTGTTGACCCCTGAAGGAGTCACAGGGAACACCTTTGGAAATCCAGGCAGCATGTGTTGAAATCAGGGAGCTGAAAATCTCAAGCATCTTTGCATAATAAGGGAAGGGAGGCCCATACAGTGCCCAGCCAAGGCAGGTAGGAAAGGGATCCCTAGGAACGAGGGGCAGCTAGAGATCTCATCAGGTGGTATTTGGACAAGTCTCTGAGCCTGGGTATGGGGGAATTCTTAGGGGTGCTGTCTCTGGGACCCACAAAGACCTGCTTGGTAGGATGTCTGGGACCCTGGGGGCAGTGGCCACCTTGAGAGTGGGATAAACTCCTCAGAACCTTTGTCATTGTCAGGACTCCCCCGCCCCCATGGAGGGACTTCTTGAATGCCCACATGACCAGGGAATTTCAAGGACTGAAGGAGATGCAAGCATGTGACTTGAGCAGGACATGGAGGCTAGAACTGCTCTCTCAAGTCCATTTTTACAGATATGGAAAATGAGGCAGTTGGGTCAGAAAAGCACCCCCATCCTTACAGGAGTGAAACCTAGAATGGCGGGCCCCCCATCCTGAGCTCCGCAGCCAGATGACTTGCTCTATCTCTGGAATATCCTACCAAACTGTGATGCTTAAGGAGGCAGGCATCCCATGATCTGCATCTCCACTGCTCTGTCCCAGATGTCCTGTGGGTTCTTTCAGGGGTTTGGTTGCTTGCTGCCCTCCCCTTCTCTGCCCCGTTTCTTTTCCTTTGGGGAGGGGCGTTGTTTCTTCATTTAGTTTCTTCATGTTGTTGCGGGGCTGCCTGGCCCAGCCAATGTCTTTGTACACTGCAGTAAGTCACCGCCACCACCACCCTTCCTGCATGGTTTACCTTATACCCCAGTGAGTCACTCCTCCCTGCTGCCCTTCTGTAATCGGGCACAAAAGGGACAGAAGGCTACAACCAACAAGCTACAGGGAAAAAGCGGCATTTTTTTTTTAATTTTTTATTTATATCTAAATTTCACAACATTGTAATCTCAGGGATTTACCCCTCCCCCTCCCTCCCCTCCCCCTGCCCTTTCCCTCCTGCTCAAAGTTGTGCACTTCAGTTTGGTGCTTAGCTTGTTTTGACTTTTCCTCAAGGCTTTTGTTTATTTTTTTCACTATATCCCATACATTAGTGAAACCATTTGGTTTCTGTCGTTTTCTTTATGGCTTGTTTTTGCTAATATGATTTCTTCTAAATACATCCATGTTGTTATAAAATCATCGAATTTGTCATTTTTAAGGTCATGGGAACAACCTAAATGCCCCAAAATAGATGACTGGATGAAAAAAATATGGTATATATACACGATGGAATATTACTCATCAATTAAAAAGAGGCAATTTTAAAATGTGGCTTCTGCCTCCCAGGTCCCCTCAGGTTTGTCCCACCTGCGCATAACAGTTGACAGGCAAATGTAATTTAACAACAGGGTTTTCTTTACAAGGGAAATTAACAGGGAAAACAAAAAGTCCTTAAAGCCACGAGTGGCAGTTATCTTCCCCCAGTCACCATTTTTAGTCCCAAAGGTCCCAAAGACACATGTCCATGATGGCGCCCCTTTGGCCCTCCAAACCTGAGGCAGGCACTCTACAAAGTTCAGTCTTTCTCCAGCCTCTTCTTTTTGCTTCTCTCTGCAGCATTTTGAGCTGCTCCACTTCTCCAAAGCTCTTCAGACTTCTTCAGCAAATGCTGATGCACAAATCAACTTTCCAAATCGCTGGCCATCTCCAGGTACCAGCTTTCCAGGCCACCTTGCTGTGGGGCTGCAATCTCCACACTGGCCACTCTTCTACTGACCACTAAGACTTCTTGCCAGCACCTTTCTTCCAGGAAGCTTCTGCCCAGCCTGGTCACTTGGGCTACTTTTTATCCGCCTGCCATTCTCGTGTCTCTCCTTTGCCCACTCTCCCCCTCAGTCTCAGCTCCTTTCCTTTTATCTCCTTGTTTTCCTTATTTTTCTCCTGAGAAACAGAGGCCCCAACCAATTTGCCCTCACACACCCTCTTGGCGTCTCATTTTCCCTTTCCCACCCACGATTTGCATCAAATCATGTCCAGGCCTCTTTTACCTCTGTGTTTTTCAGACACAGCTAATGGCATCACTGCCTAAATTTTCATACTGCCACATTGGGGCCCCAGCTTCACTTCTATGGCTCATGTGCTCTTCTAGCCATCAAGGGTTTAGTTTGCTTTATTTAGCTCATTTGTTTGCTCTGTTTCTGAGAATCGGGTCTGGAGGAGAGGAAGCTTTTGCTTAGCATGGCAGGGGGACGCTCTTGGTGAGGGGTCCAAGAGCCAGAACGTGTGCTCTCCAGTTCTGGGAAGGGGGATGCTGCTCTCTGGTCCTTCCAGCTGGCTCTCCAGAAGTCAGCAGAGCCCTTACCCTGACCCAAGATGCTCTGCTCTTGGCTTGGCCTTGGGCCCCTGGCTCCCCATGTCCTCCTGGCCCTCCTTGACCCTCTGGCACACAGTTCTCCGGCTGTACCTCAGACAAGATGGCACCTCCCAGTACCTGGCTCCTCGTCCCAGCCTGGCTGAGGCTGTGTGCACCGTCACAGCTGCCACTGCTTTTCACCAGGGCTGGCATTGAAAAGCCAGGTTCTAACCCTGCGTTCTGGCCCACAAGTTTGTAAAATGTAATTCGCAGACTTCTTGGATAAGTTCACAGAGAGAAGCAAACTTCATCAGAAAAGAGCAGGTTTTTTTAGAGGAGAAAGGCATAAAAGCAGGGACTCCCCGCCCCCCTGTGCTTCCGGTGATGGGGGGAGGGAAGGTATCTTGGGGCCCGTGCATCTGAAGCACGCTTTCTTTATTCTAAGGTCTTGCCCTCCTCCTTGTGGCAGGCTCTCTCCCTGTGGCCAGATTCCCCTGGGCATCTGCGTCCAGCTTCATGGCTCTTATCTCAGAATTTTCACTTTTAATTGTTCTGAGTTTGGGGTCTTGTTAGTCTTTTGAAATGAACCGTTTTCATATTAGTCATCCTAGGTTTTACTGCCCATGCCTTTGAGGACTGCTTTGGTTGGTCCTGAGAGTCACTGCCCTATCTCTCTGTCTCCTGGAGTCCCTCCCATGTGCTGCCCCTGGCATGTCCCCTGCGCTGAACCCGGACCCCACTGGGCCTGAGGAACTGCTTGCTCCCATGATTCTTCAACACATGCTTTTGTTGGTGGACTGAATGAGGGGCACCCCATTCAGTTCACCAAAGCTACTTTCTCAAAATGAGTTTTGCCTTCTGCTGCATAAAGGCAATCACATACCTGGAGACAAAATGCATTCTCTTAGTGCATAACACCTTCAATAGAAAGGAAATTTGATATAATCAGTGTGCAGTGGAGAGAAGAAAAGAGAGTGTAGTTTAGTTTGCCCATGCAACACCTAAATTAACCCATGCCCTCGTGGGTAAGTGCCCAGTCAAACAGAGTTGGCCCAAAGCAGGCCCACTGAGGTCAGAAAGCTGGTCACCAGTTTGAGTCACCTCTGGTGGGACCCACAGGAAAGGACAGAAGGTGTCAGGCAAGTCTGGAGGGAAAAAAGCAAAATGAAAACCCAAATCAAGATAAAGTGAAACCGGTCAAAAGGGCCAGAAGCCGCCAACCAACAAATCACAGGGAAAAAAAAAAAGGCGGCACCTTTTAAAACGCGCCTTCTGCCACCTAACTTTCTTACCAGATCCACATCACTTGAGCATACAGCAGTTGCCAAAGTCACAAAGCAATTAAACAGCAGGGTTTTATTGACAAGGGAAATTACCAGGGAAATGAAAAGTCCTCAAAGCCACAAGTGGCCAGTTATCTTACCCCAGTCACCATTTCAGTCCCAAAGTCCCAAAGACACATGCTAAGACTATGCCCTTTGCCTTTCCAAAACTGAGGCAGGCACTCTGCAAATTCCAGTCTTTCTCCAGTGCCTTCTCTTTGCTGCTTCGCTCGCCAGTGTTCCGTGCTACTCTGCTTCTCCAAGGTTCTTCATGCTTCTTTCTGATGCACAAACCAACTTTCCAAATCTCTGGCCATCTCCAGGTACCAGCTCACTATGCCACCTTGCTGCAGTGCCACACTCTCCACATTGACTACTCTTCTGCCAGCCTCCATAGCTCCTTGCTTCCACCAACTCTTCCAGGGGGCTTCCCCTGGCCAGCCTACATGGTTCTATTCTCTCAGTCCACCATTCTCATCTCCTTCCTTTCCTTTTTTTTCTTTCCTCTTCACTCTTCATTTTTATCTTCCCATTTTCCACTTCCCATTTTCTCTCTGGGTTCTTTCAGACTCTACCCACCACAGCATTTCAGCGCCTATTCAATTTTCAACTGCATCACTGCCCTACATTAAAAGGACACCATTGTCAGCCTCCCACAGGTCTCTCACCCACATCTCTGTCTCTTTCAAGTATCTCTTTCTATGCCCCCCAAGTCCCTGGTGCAAGTCTAAGGCCAAGAAGCAAGTGGGGCATCTTCACATCTCTCTGTGTCACGTGACTACTCCAGGTCTCCTTTGCCCCTTCCTCCCTTCTGTTCCATTTCCTGATCTTCTCAGCTCCTCTCCCTGCTCAACCTCTCTCTTCCTTGGTGGGGCAGGGAATCTGGAGCCTTCTCTTTCTGTGGATGTCACTGTTATACTCCCAGTTTTCCCCCCTATGTATTTTTTTTCATTAAATTATAATCAAACCACTTTAAGTGTTTTATTCTGCCATATTTTTTGCTCAGTATATTGTATTACTTGTAATTTCAATCTTTCAAAACATATTAGTGTTGTTCTAATTGTGGCAAGATACCCTTGATAATGTCCACTACTGATAGGCTTTTCCCAGTAGACATCTTGCTATCAGAGGGTCTCTAACCAAACATCCTGCTGCCAGGCGGGTCCTGAAAGGCATCCTGTTTTTCTCCTTCCTCCCTTTCTGTATCTCAAGTCCACTCAAGGCTCTCCACCATGAATCCCCACTCCCTTACAAAATCGATAAGGTATAAAAACTCTGCTTTGCCTATGTTGGGGCCTCAGACTTTGAGGAGTCCTCCTCTGAGCCAGCTGGTGTGAAGTAAATACTCCTGCTCCTTCCAGTTCTCTGAGTGCACTTGGTTTTTCACAGGGCGGGTTGGGCCATTTCCCATAACATGAGGACCCGCTGAGTGGTGGGTTCTTAATGAACTGGCCCCTGATGGCAGACCTCTACCCTGGTCCAGGTTTCGAATGATAACATGTAATGTGAGGTGGTGAACACGTTCAGGACACAGCTTCTGATGTTGTTTTTGGTCCAGAGAATGGGGTTCTTAGGTTACCTCTTAAAAGAATCTCCCCAGAGCACCCCTTTCAGTGGCCCACAGCATATTTTCCCCCAATGCAGAGACTTTCAGTTTAGCAAACATCTTTTATATTTTTATTATATATTATTAATTATATATAAATTAAAATATATTTAATATATATTAAATTAAATTTAAAATATATTTAATATGTATTAAACTGTATTTAATACATATTAAATATAAATGTACTTTATCTTTAAAATAGAAAAGGGCAAGAAGACACTTAACACCGATGTGAGTGGGCAAGACGAGACCCCTGGAAGGTACAAGATTTCTGCAAGAGGCGCCTGCAGTCTTGGGACTAGAGCTGCACCTTGCCGGAGTGGAAATTGAGCATTGTTCCTTTGTGGAATTTTATCTATTGTGAAATTAATTATGTCTAGGATGTGATGAGGTCGACTTGTAAGGACCAGTGATTCTCTACAATGGCTGCCGTCTCCATCTTCCCAGTCTGGGCTGTGCCTCCGGATACTTTCTGTAGCATATGATGCTTGCCACAGCAGGTGGGCCCCAAGAACCTTGCATTTCCGTAGCTGGTGCAATGACTATGTTTGTCGTTTCTACCCCCGCCGCCAACCTAAATTTTCTACTCTTAGCCGCCATCAGATTTTTCCAATTTAGAATTACTTCCTTAGACCAGACTTCCAGGAGGTTCTATAAACTTATAACAGCACATCTAAAAGCGTTTTCATGGTGTCTGGAACCTTGGATATGAGATCAGGAAAGTTGAGTGAATGCAGGCTCCTGTTTTTTCACTCTGTGAGCCTGGACAACATACACAACCCCTCTGGACCCCAGTTACCCCGAGTGGAAAGTATAGGAGGAACAGGAGCTCCAACATGGACCTCTGAACTTAGTCTGTGCCCCAGCATGACCTTCGGGAGCCAATGGGATGGAGGGGAATGAGTCTCACCTGCTGGCCTGTGAGAGGAAGGATCGGCCACTTAGGGATGGGTGGTAATGAATTCTCTCTCCTTTCAAATCATTGGAAGATTTGTGGTTGGATTAATAGTGTTATGAATTGAGTTAAACAAGGCTTTCCTTCCCCCAGGACTTCAAGTTGCAGAAATAAGATGAACCCATAATCCTCTTCCACAGGCAGCAACTTTATTAAGATCTGTCTTAGCAGAAAGACATAAAGACAGCCAGAGGGTGGAGGCCAGGGTGGTGGTGGACTGGAAGGACTTCTGGGGATCCAAAGAAAAACCCTTAAAGCCAGCTGGGACATCAGATAACTGCTTCATAAATAATTTTTAAATAAACCATTCAGATAAACTAAAGTAACCTTTGTTGTCCTTTGAAATTCAGCTCCCACTGTCCGTAGAAGTAATCGCAGAGTTGGCACTGGAGAGAGAGAGATGACCAAAAGGACTGTGTTGATGCTATCCTCGTGTTTTTAAAGAATTAGTCTGATACGTTTTTCCAGAACCTATTTTAACCTTTTTACTTTATACAAATATAGATAGAAGATAGATACATACATACATACACTCATAACTATACAAAGCATAGCATTATTTTATGTCAATTTCTTGGCAAAATGAGACCCTACCATCTCTATTGTTTAGCCACTTGTCACCACTGATGCTGGTACAGAGATACTTGTCAGTCTTTGTGTAATAGTGTGACATCTGTAGAAAAAGGAGGTTCCAGGCTCCCTACCCCAGCCAAGGAGGGGTGGAGCTGGCCAGGGAAGGCAAGTAAGGGAAGACAGAAAAAGAAAGAAAAGATAAAGGAGAGAAACTGGAGGAGGCACAGAGCAGAGGGAAATGTGAAGAAGCCAGGCTTACTTCCTGCCTGGCCTTGGACCTGTACCAGGGACTTGGGGGACATGGAAGGAGATGCTTGAAAGAGACAGAGATGTGGGTGAGCGACCGTGGGGAGCTGACAATGCCGGCCTTGATCTTGACTTATAGTTTGCTCTTTACCTTCCAGACTTATCTGGCCCTTCTGCCCCCCTCCTGTGGGTCCCACCAGAGGTGCCTCAGGCTGGTGGCCAGCTTTGGGGCCTCCATGGCCCAGCTTTGGGCCACCCCTCTTTGGCTGGGCATTGATCCACGAGGAGATGGGTGACTTTGGATGGCTTGATTTGGAACTAAACATTTTCCTTCTCTCTTAAAGTTCTGTTGTCAGAGGGCTTGTGCACTGAGAACATGTCTTGGCGCAGCAGACGGCAGACCCCATTTACATGTGCAGGCTGGGGTACCAGGCTTCCCCTCACCTTGCCTATTGACACTTGTAACTGCTAATGATAGGAACATACTGCGTTTTCTTAGCTCTTTTCCTATTCTTGACATGACATTGTATGCTGCCCTTTGCCAGTCAACACCATGGTGCTGAGGATATCCTGGGCTTGCACCTGGGGGCACCCGCAGGGCATGCTGGGAGCATGCAGCAGTGAACTGCTCACGGGTCAAAGGGCTCACGCCACACCCCCCATCCCCCACCCCGAAGCTTCTAGGTGGTCAGGAGCAAAGCAAGCAGACCGTAATTCTATGTTCCCGGCCTGATATCTCCATCCATCCACCCAGTCTCCTGCAGGTAAGCGGGAGAACAAATGACTCCGTTTTGCAGGTGGGGTCAAAGGAGGCGAGGTAATTTGTCCACATTCATTGAGCATGTGAGAGATGAAAGGCAGACAAAACAGAAAGAGGTGTCGCCGGAGGAGGTCAGGACAGGAGTCAGGACGAGAAGCCACTTGGCAGCTGGGCCAGGGAGGGGGGCGGACTGTCTCCTCCTCAGGGAAGTTCTGGCCTCACCAGCACCTGTGTTGTCTAAACACACTCAGAACCCCCTACAGAAGGAACGCCAACGAGCCCTCGCTAATTGCTATCATCTAAATGAAGTGATTCATACTCCTTTGCCCGTGCATAATTAGCTAATAAATTACCGATGAGTAATCATCTCTCGGGAGGCAGCAGGAAGGAGAGGAGCCATCGAACACAGACCCTAATTTTCCTTCGGGAATATCACTAAATCATGAGTCCCGTTGGAATCTCAAGCAATTTTTCCCCTTTATTATTACAAGGCTATTCTTGGCTTTGACAAATCAGGACTCCCGAAATCACCAAGCCAAGCACTTGTTCCTCCAGCTACCTCCTTTATCAGGGGAGAATTCTGCTGTGACATGCATCCAGCTTGCCACGCGACCTTCAACAATAGTTCGGAAGTAGTAAGTCGGGGGCTCTTGAAACGCCCCTGTCTTCCTGTCTTGTCTTCCCAGGTCTGTGAGGGGTGCTGGCAGTTCCCGTCCCCAAAGCGAAGAAGAGCAGCTTCAATCTCTGCAGCTGGGAATTGTTTTTCTTGACCTATCATGTCCTTCTAAAGAACCCCACATCTGAGGGAAGAAGCAAGACCCTGACATTTACGTTATGATCATGTGTCCCAGGGGAGGGGAGGCTTGGAGCCACTCAGCCAGAAGAATGGATATTTGTTTTGTTAGGCAAAAACAATAGTTTCCATGACAGCAAGGGTGCAAATCAAATATGTGACCCCTCCCACCTATTTGAGACTCTGAGATCCTTCTGCCCTGCCCCCTCCACCCGCCAAAGAACCTCAGATGTCCTCTCCAACCTCTCCGGAGCGTTGTCACCCCATCTCAGAAATCCTAAGGCACAGCTGTCTCCTGTCATCCCACACCCACCCATTGGCACAAACTTACAAATGTTTTGACATGTCAATGCACCAGGGAACTAAGTGTACCTTATTGAGGATGTGTAAATTAGGACTCATTCTTTGCAAGCAATGGAAACCAACGTGAATGGTTTCAGCTATTTGCAAGATGAAAAATGTTCTGGAGGTTGGTTGCACAACAGTGTGAATATATATCACACTACCAAACAGATACTTAAAATGACTGATTAAAATGGGTTGAGGATGTGGAGAAATCGGAAACCTTGCACACCGTTGGTGGGAATGTAAAATGGTTCGGTCACTATGGAAAACAGTGTGGCAGTTCCTTAAAAATATCAAAAAATAGAGCTACCATCTGAGCTAGCCGTCCCACTTCTGGGTATACATCCAAAAGAACTGAAAACAGGATCTTGAAAAGATATTTGCCCCCTCATGTTCATTCACATCCAAAATAACTGAAAACAGGATCTTGAAAAGATATTTGCACCCTCATGTTCATTCATGTTTGTTCATAACAGACAAGAGGTGGAAGGAACCTAAAAATTCGTCAATAGATGAAGGGATAAAGAAAATGAAGCAATTCAATATTCTGTCCTTGAGAGTGGAGTCAAAAACCTAGTTAACTGTGTAAAACTTATTGTATGAATGACTGCTTTAGCTCTCTTTAGACACTATGTTGTGATAAGTCTACATTATTTTTCCTATTAGATTAACTTATCACTAGGAGAGTGTCCCTATTAAATCATCAGTTGTCTGGGAACTTTGGGGAAAGTATTCTGGATAAACAAGCACATATGCAAGCACTAACTTTTTAATAGGTATATATTTTTTCTCAGTAAATGGTGGGGTAAGATAAATTTATAGAACTATTTGTCTGAAAGAAAACATGTGGTATGTATGGAATGGAAAAATTATTCAATTGAAAAAAGGAGATTCTGCTGCAAAATGTAAAAAACTTAAAGGCACAATGCTAAGGGAAATAAACCAGTCACAAAAAGATAAATACAACATAATTCCAATTATAAGAAGTATATAAAGTAATCAGATTCAAAGATAAAAAGCAAATGGTTGTTCTCAGGGGCAGGAGAGGGGAGAGTGGAGAGGTGCTCTTCAGTAGGAGTAGCGTTTCATTTGTGCAGGGTAAAAGGGGGTGCCAGGGGCTCTGTAGACAACAATGCCTGGAAATACTAGTACTTGGAATTGCTGGGAGGCTGAATTTTACAGTGCTGGAGGTTTTTCTCCTACAAAAAAAAAAACCCCGAAACTGCCAAACATTCCCACATCATAATTACTATATCATCCCCATATCATGATTACTATATCATCCACCAAAATAATTAAGGTGATAAAATTTAGCTTTGTTCCTTTTCCTATATTTGAGCATTTTCTGGTTTGAACCACTGGAACATTTATTATTTTTTATATTTATTTTTTTACATCACTGTTGATTCTTGAAGTGTTTGATTTTTTTCCCTCAGGTGTGGTCCATGTAGTTCTTCCACCACCACAGCACCTGTGAACTGTACTTTTCCCTTCCCATTTTTACCCCTCACCCTCACCTTCCCTGCTGTATGCCTCAGTTCTATGGTCAGCTTACAAATTTTGTCTTTTTCCTGACCTTTTGTTTGTTTGTTTGTTTGTTTTTGCTTTGCATGTTTAAATGAAACCACCCCATATTTATCTCTTTTCTTCCGGGTTATTTGGTGTAGCATCATCCCTTCCAGCTCCATCCATGTTGCTGTAAATGGCATGAGTTTAGCCTTCTTGATTGCTGAGTAGTATTCCACTGTATGCCTACACCACATCTGCTTGATCCATTCATCTGCTTTATGGCATTTAGATTGTTTCCACGTGTTGGCTATTGTAAATAAAGCTGCAGTAATCACAGAAGTGCAAGTTTCCTTTCAAATTAGTGTTTTTATGTTCCTCGGGTAGATTCCTAGGCATAGTATTGATGGGTCACAAAGTAGATTCATTTTTAGTGCTCTGCAGAAACTTCTCACAGCTTGCCACAGTGGCTGAACCAGTCTACATTCCCACCAGCAGTATAAGAGGCTTCCTTTCACACCACATCATTGCCAACACTTGTTCTTATGTTTCATTTGCTGTGTTTCAATAAGGGCCATTCTCACAAGTATAAGAAGATATCCCATTGTGGTTTTGATTTACATTTCCCTGACAATAAGTGATGCTGAATATTTTTTCATATGCTTGTGGGCCATTTGCATTTCTTTGGAGAAGTATTTTTCTGGCTTTTCTGCCCACTCTTTGATTGAGTTATTCACTTTGTTTTTGCTGAGTTGTGTAAGCCCTTTGTAGATCTTTGATATCAGTCTCTTAGCCATTGTACAGTATGCAAAGATTTCCCCCCTTTCAGTGGGGTATATACTGCATTCTTCTTTGTTGTACATAAGTTTTTTAGTTTGATCTCATCCCAGCTGTTGTGTTCCTCTTTGTTTTCCAAAAAGACAATTTAAACACTTGTGTAGTTTAAAAGAATTATCTTGGGTGATGGTTTTGGAAAACTGATTATGTAAAAGATTAACTGCCAAGAAATTGAATCAGAAATTATGCAAAGCCACAGACCTACTGATCCTCGCTGTCCTGTCAGAGAACCCCAGAAGGACACTTGGGAACCTCAAGTCACACTTCTTGGGGGAGGTGAGGGAGAGGAGTATGGGGAGGGCTGTGCCAGCACCTTGGCTTCTCCTTAGCTCTGATGACTGGGACAGTCCCCTGACTCCCAACGTTCTGTACCTCAGTTTCTCTATCTGGGTCGGTTGGAGACTAAAGCAACCAGTTCATCTCTATGACTCTTTCAGTCATTAACCTTGTGTGATCCTGTCTCTAAGTTTTCTTTTCCTTTCCTCTTTTTCTTGTTAGCTTCTTTTGTTTTGGTAAAATCATAAAAAACAATAAAATAAAAACCCTACGCACTTTCCATATGGTGGCCTTCCTGGAGGCGGGCCAACTCCAGCTCCCCAGGGCTGGCATGATGCATATGCATGGGCAGAGAAGGCTGTCGGCCACCCACAGTGCGATCACAGCCTGTCGCCAAGCATGCCCGTGCCAGCCGGCAGGTCCAGCACCTCCCTCCCTTCCTGCCAGTCCCCAACTCTCCCTGCCCTGTCAGCCTCAAGACCACCGACAGACCAGCAGGCACCACTCACTCTGAACAGAGTGGGGGGGGTGCAGAAGGTTTCCAACAAAGTCTACGTTGCCACCAAATGACGTTTTACAGAAAGTCACAGCCACTCGCAAGAGAGCCGCAGGGAGACCCTCATCCTCTGACTTTAAATACAGGTCCCCTCACCAGATCCTACTACCTAACCTGCTCTCTGAATGAAATTCTTCAAAATAGATCCTGCAATTACCTCGTGACTAGCAAATGGCATTGTTGGGCATTGCCACCTGCAACAGGACACTGAAAACAGAACAAAGCTGGGTACCGTGAAAGACGTGTCACTGCCATTCAGCCCATGATGGGTATAATGGCACAATGCTTTCTGCTGTAGCAAATGTCCTGCAGGGTCTGAAATGTTACTGATATTGGAAGTATGGAAGACTACCCCCTTCCTAATTTCTTTAATGAGAGTTCTTCCATCTGCGTGCAAGCAGCTGCCCAGAGGTCAAACTTTAGCAATAAAGGTAAACAGAGTTTTATTTACAGATAAGGGAAAAGCAAACTAAAAGAGTTTAATAGTCCACACCCTCACAAGTGTCCCAAATGGAATAGAGCCCCACTTCCATTCTTCAGGGAGCTGTGTGGGGTTTGCCTCAGTCTCAGCATACCTCAGTCTGAAATCACCAGTTTACATCCTTGTCCTTTGATCCTCTGTCACTCCAGTTAGCATCGGGTGAATTCCACCAACATGAGGTTCAGCTCAGGACTAGCCGGGTTGCACGGTGGCTCAACATTTCATCAGGGTCACCTCTCCTCCACCTGCACACAACTCTCGACCCTCAGGGGACCTGGATGCTGGGGAAGCCTCAAAAGACTCAGCTCCTGGGTCCTTCTCTTCCTGATGCCCAAACTGTGCCTTATGCCAACCTCCAGGATCTCCCTCTCTGCTCAGCTCTCCTTCCCAAAAGTCTTAACCTCAGCCTCTGCTTCTTTTCTTTTGATCCTTTTTCTTGCTCTCCTTCCTTTCATGAAACCAGCGGCTACAATTCACAACCACACTCTGCCCTGGTGGTCCATCTCCCCTTCCCCACCTGGGCCGTAGAACCATCACCCCAGGGCCCTAGATTAGTATATCCACCAACTCTGCTTAGATATACAACATCAAGGTAAAAAAAAAAAAAAAAGAGGAAGTACTCCTATCTAGTTTTAGGCTATTCTTATCTCCGTGTTTTTCAGATAATGGCAATATCTAAATTTTCCCAAAAATAGCACTGTCCATTTTGAGCTCATGGCTTCATTACAACATTTTGCATCAGTCTAAATGATTGCCATGTATTTTATGGGAGCAGAGAGTAAATTAGCATGTTGTATTAGCTTTAGTATTAAAGCACTAATTTGCTCAAAGAAAACATTTAAACGGTGCAATGTTGGTGCCCCTGCTTTTTCATTTCTTCTGCTTTTTAAACAGAGAAAGAATTAAAATAGAGAAGTTTCCCAGTTCTCTCCAGCTCCTGAGTCCTGTGTATGCCACTCGGGATAAGGTGCTCTCAGAAATGCAGCGGTGGATCACATGCCATCCTATGCTCAGGTGCTTAAGGGTAAAGACAGGAATAAATTGTGTGCATGATATGCGAGACTGGGGCTAACTCAGAGCTGTGGGAGACATGCAGGAGATATGGTCTGCCTGCAGCAATGCAGTTGAGCCCTAAATGTAGAAATAAAGCTTAGATTTATTTAAGGGCTAGAAAAGTCATAGGTCTTTCCCCCATTTCCCCCCCTTCTTTTCGCATAAATGGGGGCATAGAGAAAGGAAAGAGCTCTTTAATTAAGTATTGATGTCAAATGAGCAACTAACCAAATGTAAGGAGATGGGAGGTGACTAACAGGCAAGCTAAGCAGAGAAAGGTGACGCTAGGGTTGGAGCGATGGCTTGAGCATAGTAGGCCAGCTGGGAATTCAAACTCTGCCTTGGCCAATTTAAGGGGCTTCGTTTTGCTTCCCCACCAGGATCATACTCTGAATCCATGTGGTTCGTGTGATACTGGCCCATGCCAGTGCCAGGCATGTGAAAGATTTGGGCTTTCCTGCCCTGGGGAGTGGCTCAGATATGGCATGTGGCCTGGCAGGCCCCAGTGCAACTCCATCTTCAGAATCTCACCAGAGTGCCAAGGGGCTGCTGAAGATGCTGCACGGGACCAGCCTGCCTAAAAGAGTGGACCCAAAGGAAAGGAAAGCCGAGTGGTGGAGAGAGACCAAGTCCTGATCAATAAAGAGCCTTGTCCTGAATCCTGCTGCGTCTGAATCCACAACTGCTTATCAGTTACAGATCCAATCAATTCTCTCTTTGGAGCAAATCAGCTTGGCTTGGGTTTTTGTCATTTGCTTGAAAATCATCCTGACTGCCTCACTCTGTTTAAAGGGCTGCCCAGGTTGTCATAAAGTCGTCGAATTTGTCATTCTTAATTGATGAGTAATATTCCATCGTGTATATATACCACTTTTTTTTTCCCAGTCATCTGTTTGGGGACACTTAGGTTGCTGGGTGTACTTAGAAGCAATCATACTAGCGTAAAGAAGTCAAGAAGAGAAAGACAGAAGTCAAATGGTTTCACTCATATACGGGATATAGTGAAAAAATAAACAAAAGCCATGAGGAAAAGTCAGAACAAGCTAAGCACCAAACTGAAGCACACAACTTTGGGCAGGAGGGAAAGGGGAGGATTGGGAGGTGGGTAAATCCCTGGGATTACAATGATGTGAAATTTATATATAAATAAAATTTTTAAAATAAATAAATAAAGGGCCGCTGTTCTCTGGGAAGAAGAGCAGGTCTCTTGCACTTCTCCCCAGCTAGCTCATCAGGTCACTTGACTGATACCTGGAAAAGTGCATGAGAAAGCCACATTGGACAGTGACGCTTTCCTGGGGTGGCCTGGCTTGAGCCCCGAAGAGCCTGCTCTCTGCCCCTACCTCCCAGCACCTGCCTGACTCTCAGTTGGGGCCAACGAGGCCCATGTGATCTGCGTATACAGCCCACCTGGTAGCCAAGCAGGGTGTGAACACCACCCACCCACCCCCAAGGGGAACTGTCAATAGAACCTCTCACCTTCCTTCCTAAATTCCTCTCCCCTCCTTCCAGGCCTTGACCCCTCGAGATGCCAACCCCCGTAGGATTGTAAACCAAAGTTTAACAAAAGCAGTTGAGCATTCTAGAGCATGAGACTATTGAAGGCCATTCTTCATTGCCCGGGGTACCAGAGACTCAAGCAATCCCCAGCCTCAGCTTCCCAGGTAGCTGGGATTACAGGCACATGCCACCACGCCCAGCTATTTTTTTGGAACTAGGTCTCACTACCAGCCCCAGGTGGGACTCGAACCGCGATCCCTAGCCCCGGCCGCTTCATAGGCTGAAGCTTACAGGCACGAGCCACCGTGCCCAGCTGAAGGTCATTCCTTAAGACCAACATTCAAACAATCTACAGTGTCACAGATTCCATGGCAGGGGAACCCAGCTCTACCAAACAGAGCCCATGTGTACACTAGCTAGGAGGCCAGGAAGACCAAAACCTGTAGCAAAAGCCAAGATCTAAAAGCCCACAGCGAGCATCCAGGGCCCAAGGTTCACAGTGACAAGGACTGAGTGAAGGGGGAAAGATCCCATGTGACGAGAGGTGACGCCAACTCCAATGACACCTTCCAGGACTATGTCCACACAAGGTGTGGGGCCCGGGGCTTTGCCAGTGAGGGAAAGATGAGGAAAGCACAGCTCAAAAGGGCCCTGAGGTGAGAGCTTGTAGCAGGGCAGCAGGGACGGAAAGAAGAAAGACACAGAGCCCATCTCCTTTCGGAATGCAGGGGCCCCAGAGTTTCTGGACAGCCTCCCCACCTCCAAAGAACAGGGACGACATCACTCTGCCACCTCCCTGCACAGCGGCCTCGGCTGACAGCGGGGGCCCTCTCTTGACCAGGGTGGTTGGGGCGGTGCCCTGGCCCAGAGGAAGGTCCGGGCTCAGAGTTCCTCACTCCTCCTGCTTCCCGAGGCCTGTGTCTGCTCTGCAGCTCTCAAACCTGAGTGCCGACTGCGCCCCTCAGGCTGGACCAGCTGCCTGGCCCTCCCGAGCTCTGTCAGCTCAGAAGCAGCCTGCTGCTGTCTTGCCAGGTTTCATCCCCAGGAGATACAACTCCTGGTACAGGTGAATGGAGTGAGGGGTTCCAGGCTGTATGATGCAGGTCATGTTGCAGGAACCCTGGCCATGTGTTCCAGCCTGGGAGTAATCTGGGCGTTCTGTACCCTGATCCACTGCCCAGGGCTAGGTTCCAGCACCAGAACATGGCCACCACTTAGGATAGTCCTCCACCACCCGGAAAGCCGCCACCACCCAGGACAGTCCCCTGCCACCTGGGATAAGCCTTCACTACCCAGGGTCATCTCGCACCACCTGAGAGAGTCCTCCGCCCTTCTGAATAGCCTCCCCACCGCCAAAGAACAAGGACATCAGTCTTCCATCTCCCTGCACAGCAGCCTCTGTGGACAGCTGTGGCCCTGTCTTGATTAGAACAAGTCAGGGGGCAGTGCCCTGGGCCAGAGGAAGGTCCAGGCTCAGCGTCCCTCACTCCTCCAGCTTCCCGAGGACAGTACCCGATCACCAATGACAGCCCACTACCCTCAGGGCAGTTCCTCATCTCTAGGACACTCCCACATTGCCTCAGACAACCCATTGCCCCCCAGGACAGTCCCACCGCACCTGGGCACACCTCTACTGGGCCACTTCTTCATGGAGGACCACCTTGAAGCAGACATGCTGCTGACACCGAGTCTCTCCAGATCACACCTCCAGCTCCAGGCGAGGGTCTGTCAGTGAGATGTGCTCACAGAGGATGTGCTGAGTCGGTCAGGGGCTGTCACCGAGCATCGGAACATGCCGCACCTGCTCCCTTCTCAGTGCCAAGGGCCCCGCTGGAGTTGGGAGTGAGCTGGCGATGGTCGTGGGCTTTGGGATCAGACTCAAGAGCTGCCAGGTCCAGACTAGGTCCTACCCAGTCGCTTGCAAGCCAAGTGACTCTGGGGCATCGCCTCCCCAAGACTCACCGTGCATCATGCGTCAGGTGTCTTGGGGGTGACAGCATAGTAGACATCAAGAGCTCAGCACATGGACAGTGGCTGATAGTCCTTTATCCCAGGGATCACCTTCTGCGGCAGATCTTCTGTCCCCACTGTTCTGAGACCCCAAAAGATAGAGTCACCTGTTTATCTGCCCTCCTCCCTGTCTCCCACTGCCCATCTTACTGTTTCTGGTGAGGGGGGAGGGGAAGGAAAGACAGCTAGACTGTCTTGAGGACAAGGATAAGGTGCTGGGAGGCCACATTATTTGGTCTGTGGTGATGAGCTGGGTCACCTACGGACAGGGTGTGAGCATGAGGGAAAGGGATGCCACATGTGGTCCCGAGCAGGGCAGAGTGTACACGGCCATCACTTCTCCAGAGTCCTGGGTGGCATTGCCAGAGCGGGGTTGATAGAGGGCTCCTTCTGTGCTTCGATGCGCTCAACATTGTCCATAATGTACCAGGCACAGGCAGAGCGAGGGGGAGCAAGTGGTGATACAAAGGTGGCCATGGGGACACCAGATGTGTCCTCACTGCAGGAGGGAGGGGGGACTCCAACCCTGAAAACACTGCTCCCCAGCTCTGTCCCTGATGCCCATGATGGCCCTCCTCCCCCAGCCTCCAACCAGCATGGGTACCTTAGACCTTCAAAACCACCCGCCAGAGGGAACTTCCCAGGTCAACCTGAGCTAAGCCTCCCCCCGTTTGGCTACCGTCCTCTGGCTGAGTTAACGTGCCAGCTGTCTGCCTTCAACAGGCACTGACGCTGGAGGGGAGGGTGGGAGTTGACGAGGAGCCCTTATCTATTCTTTGAGCCAATATTTATAGGAAGCTGCTCTGTCCGCCATGGGGTCAGTGGAATGACAGTAATGGGGCAGAGACAAAAGGGGGGACCGAGGGAACGCCAGGGATGCCAGCCTTCTCACTTCAGGACAGATCAGGAAGATGATCACCTCTGGGAGGACTGCCATGGCCAACTGCCAGAGTCCATCACACCTCGTGCTCCCCCTCGATGCCTCATCAGAGTGGCAGAGCAGCAGAGGGCACAGCACACCTTAGGAATCACCCCCGGGGAGTTGTGCCCAGGTGGGGGTGAACAGGCACCCCTTCCCATGTCTCCGCAAACCCTCACCGCCCCTCTGCAGTCTGTGCCTCTGGTGCCCTCGGCAGGCCTGGGTCCACAGCCCCTTTTCTTCAGGCAGGAATGCCCTGCCTGCCCTGCCCTGCTCTGAGCCCTCTGCCATCCAGGGTGTCCCCTTGGCCATGAGGAGAGGAGGCACTGGTCCTGGAAGCCTTGGGGGCTCTTCTCGCAACTCCAAGGAACCTTGCGCCTGTCACCCGACAAGTGAGAAGACCAAGACCCAAAGGCCTGCCCTTCTGCAGCCTCCTACAGCCAGCAGAGCTACAGGAGTCTCCCACAAACCAAGCTCAGCCCTGCCCCAGCTGCCAGCTGGGGAGACTTCCCGGCCGGAAGCAGGAACACCCTTCCAGAAGTTGTTCTTCTCAGTGTTGCCATCTGTCAAGCATCGGCCGCCCACCACGCTGAGCCGCCTCCCATGCTGGCCGGGACAGCAAACCCCACGGACTCAGCGCTCTCCAGCCCCCACCTCCCCTGTGGCCCTGGGTGAGAAATTGAGACCCCAGCCCCAGCAGAACAAATTAATCCCACAAATTAGCACCCAGCTCCTCCCATCCCCACCCTCGGGAGCCAGCGACAGGGGCTGGGAGGCAACTGCCAGGGAGGTGGCTGGGTGCAGGCAGGCGCCGACGGGGTTTGCTCATATTTAAAACTTCCTTTCATATATTTTTAATAAAACAACTGATACAAATTCAAAACCAACTTCATAAATCAAACATTATTCAATGTTGGCGGCTTCAAGGTTTCCCTGGCGCTTGGCTGGGAGCGCGGCTCTCCCAGACGGGGCTTTGCACTCCGGCGCTTGAGGTTTTGTGAAAGGTTTATTGGATTTCATAGTCCCTTAAGGGGAAACCCTTTAAATGTCTTTGCAATTATAAGTCTAATAACACTTTCAGCCCTTGGACACAGCCTTGACTTGACAGAGATAAGGAACTGGAAGTTGCTCAGTCAATACCAAGCTATTAATCTCTGTCACCTCGCTGTCACCGCGGCTCAGGAAAACAATGTCGTTTCTTGACCTAGGTGAAGGCATGGAGTGATTTTATTCAGAATGTCAGCATTCATCAACCCAGATTTTGTCACCCCCCTCACTCCCTAGAAGAACTCCCAGTTCTTCATCCTGCCAGTGTTGACACCCTTCCAGGCGAAGGAGTTTCAGTCTTGGTCTATTATTATTATTTAGCACTTATTCAAGTGTAAAAAGCCTTTAAGAATAAAGTTTTTCCTGCCATGGAGGGACCAGGCAGATGGATCACTTTGCTGCTCTCTCAGCCCGAGTCAAGGACAGCTGGAAGTTACCAAAGGCAGTGTTTGTTTACATATTCAAATGAAGGTTAATTTTGATCCTGTCTCTGCTCAAATTTGATTAGGATGGGGCGCTCCCCCCTCTCCCCCCCCTCCCTCCTCGACCTTGAAAGAAATCCAAGAAAATGTTTCAAAGGAAAACCAACAAAAATTCTAATGAGTACGTAGCTAACAAATGATCCCCAGTGGAACAGCCCACCAGACCCCAACAACAGGCAAGGGTAAGAGCAAAGGTCTGTTTGATAGTGTGTGCCCCCCCCCATTGTCTCCTGTTTAAGATTGCAGATTTCAAGGACAGGTAATGTTAAAATGGGAGAATGACCTTAGCTGGAATTTCCCTTCAGGGGGATGCAGGGGGAAGAAAGAAGTGAAATAGTCAAGGTGAAACAGATTTCCTGGAAGGCGGGAAATCAGAGTATATAAAGGGTGTGCAAAGAGAAGGATTCGATTCAGGATTCAATTGGATTGGGATTCCAATATGGAGAGGAGATGGGAATCGGCCATCTTGTAAAGATGTGAGCCATGTGAGCTTGGCCATGTGGCCACCGAGGGCCTGCAACCCTCGGCTGACCCAGGCTGGCAGCATGTGTGCTGAAAGCAGTTAAGGAGTTTGCAGATTTGAACTCCTTGTTGGAGTTTGCTTTGCTGAGTTTGATTTGTGTCTGAAAGAGGCCGTGCAAAAGTTAGGCCTGAGAAGAAAGTGAACTTTGCTGGTTCGGCACCATGGAGTTCCTGCTACCTGAAGGTGACAAGGAGAAGACAGCATGGAAGCCAAGGGAGCAGCCTAAGGAACATGTCTTCAAGCGTCTGGAGATGGACTCTGTCTGGACATTGGTGAGATGATCAGGACTGAGAGACTGAGGATATTTGGGGCAATCTGGGAAAAGACTTTGGACAATACTGAGAAAGGTTTTGGAAAATGTTGAAGTGTTCTGAGTCTTACATGTTTCTTTTGTAATTATTAGGATAATTAGAAATCACTTTGTTAGAAATAAATTAGTCTGCACTGATAGTCTTGCATTGGTTTGGTATTTTGGCTGAGAAGGTTGGGGATGGTGGTAAGAACCCACGAGTGGAAAGTTTGAACTGTGTTTTAAAGTTTTTCTTTTTAGGTCTGAAAGAGGGAAAGAAAGAAGAGAGCAGCTGGTAGCTGATGTTTGCCTATCAATGGTAAAGGTGATCAGTGAAAATGCTAACAAGGAGTGTGTAGCCTGCTTTGGAGAGAGAAGCAGGCAGATTGGTGTAAACCAGTAAAGTCAGAAAGTCTTCTTTATACCGTTTCATGTTCACACTGACTTGGGACATCCCCCCCCCACCCCTGCCCCTGATACTGAGCAGAACAAAGCAGTACTGGTGGGCTCTCTCCCTAAAATGGATCCCCAAGAACCTGTCTTCAGGCACCAAACCAGGACACAGCTAGGGGCCAGAGGGAGAGGACCCAGCAGGATCCCCCATCTCTAAACTCCCAGCTGCTTCTGATTATGATAGGGGTGCTGTGGTGAAATTGGGAGGCCGTGGCCCCCAGCATGGTGGTGCTGCATTAGGATGGCAACCATTGTGCCCTGGTGGGAGGAGACTTGGAGAAGGGAAGCCAAACCTCCTGAGAAGAACAGAGGGAGAGAGGATTTAAGAGAGAGAAAGAGAAAAGCTGGAGGAGAGAGAGCAGAGAAGCAGCAAGGAGTCTGGAGGCCTTGGAGATGCCGCTGCCATGTGGGGCAGGGAAGGAAGCCATGCTGTGGGCTTCCATTTCCAGCCCGGGCTGGTGAGAAGCCTGGGGAAGCATATTGGAGAAATTTGTGAACTATGTAAGACAATTTGGAAATTTGGTACTTGAAAACTTGCTTTAGCTTTGAAACTGTGAAGCTTGGGGATTGTCTGGAGAGCTTGCTGTGTTGCTGTTTTCACCATGAGATGTCTGAAAGTGGTTGCTGCTGTTGCATCAGGTGAGTCTTGCTGGTTTCAGGCCACTTTAGAATGAAAGCTGAAAGCATGTTGGAGCTGTGCCTTTTGGAGGAGGAGCGATGATGCCATCTTGGTTTCTCCATCGGATTTCAATCTCCCGCTTTTGAAGGAGGATTGATGATGCCATCTTGGTTTCTTCATCTGGCTTGAGTGTGGGACAGCCACCATTTTGTGGACACACGTGGCTACGGACCCATGTGCGGTTTTTTGGACGAGAGACTGGATGGCTGATAATACAATTAAAGGAGAATCCAGATGCTCAATGACTCTTGTCTATTTTGTCTTTTTAATGAGTAAGTCTGTTTTTGCCTCCTCTTAAGGTTAATGTGGTCTTGTTACTGCCTGCATGGTCTGGGAGGAGCCTAATGAATTGCTGGATTTAAAAGGGCCAGCTGCTCTCTTTTGTAAGTTTAGTTAAGTACCCAGTTTTGTTGGTTTTGTTACCTGATTTGTTGGCTATGTTACCTGATTCCAATTAGTTTCCCTTTGTATCAGAGTTGGGCTTGGGCCCTCAGAAATATTTCAGCTTGGACCCTTAGCTCAACCACTTTCTGGATCATTCCCTAGCTTGTGTTGTAGGAGATGCCCCTGACTTTCACGTGGGGTTGGCATAAAAAGCTGTCAGGGAACGTGCTTCTGCCATCAGAAGAAATTAGCACTGAGCGCCTTCTCCTAGTAGATAGTTCCTGCTAAGGCTCTCATTAGGTAATGACTCCATTTAAAAATATTCAAAACAAAGCATGTCTTCTCTGAGAAAATTGAGGCTTTCCTCTTAACTGTGGATGCCAGGAAACCTGAGTCAAAACAACCTATTAGATAAGCCATGTTGGCGTTCAACTTTGACCTTAGTTTCCTTCTGCTGCTTGTATTTTGACAACTTATCATCCTGTCCTTTCCTATAGGTCACTTTGAATCTTTTTTCCATGAAGACGGACCAAATACCCAGGAATCCAGCCTGAGCCCAGGGCTGGGAGGTAGTAGACCACGCACAGCCCCCGCTCAGATCTGACTTCTCTGAGGCCTGGGTGAGTGTTAGCTGGTCCTCAACTTTCCAAAAAGCAAAGAGATTGGACAAAGCCTTTTCAGATTGACTCGCCGACACCTGACGACCCACGTGTCCTCCATGACCATGGACATGGGCGTTAGGAGCAGCATGTCCAGAGCCAGCTCTCCCCCGAGCTAAGGATAACTGGGACAGTGTGACATCCTCAGAAAGAAGAGGGTCCAGGTTCCCTACCCTACCCAGGGAAGGGTTGAGCCAAGCAGGGAGGACAAGCTTGAGAAGACTGGGGAAAGGACTCAGGAAGAGAAAGAGGACAATTCGGAGGAGGCACGACGTGGAGCAGATAGATGTGAAGAAGCCACACTTGCTTCTCGGCCTTGGAACTGTACCAGGGACTCGGGGGCATGGAAGGAAACCCTTGAAAGAGACAGACACATGGGTGAGACACCCATGGGGAGGACAGCTCTTTGCTTGACTGTTATTTTGATTTTTTCTCTTTTCCTTTCAGACTTGCCTGGTCCCTTCTTCCCCTTTCCTGTGGGTCCCACCAGAAGTTGTCTTAAGCTTGTGGCCATCTTCCAGGCCTCAGTGGCCCCACTTTGAGCCAAGCTTGTTAGGTTGGGCATTTACCCATGAGGGGATGGGTATCTAGGTTTTTCGTGGGAGAACTATTTTAACTAAATTCTTTCTCTTCTCTCTATTGTGCATTAACTGTGCTAAAGTTCTTTTCTATTGATGTTCACGCACACTTAAGAGTATATTTATTCCTTTATGAAGTAGATGGAAAAACTCAGTGTGCAGATTTGGGGGTCTCAGAGTTCCCCTCGGCCTGTCCACTTACACGTACAGCATCCTGATTTGGAGGAGGCGCATGGAGCAGCTAGATGTCAAGAAGCCACACTTGATTCTCGGCCTTGGAGTTGTATGAGGGACTTAGGGGCATGGAAGAAGACACTTGAAAGAGACAGACCCATGGGAAGGGTGACAAGGGCGGCCTTTTCTTGACTGTGGGACTGTGGTGGTGGTAGCAGCACATGGTTGAGCCCCACATAACCAGACAAGTGAGGATGCTTGGTTGGTTATCCTAGAGGTTCATGGTCATGCACTAGCTCTGTCACCTTAGATTAATTACTACAATGACTTGGGCCTCTGCTTTCTTGATCTTTAAAATGGGACCATACACAGAAATACCTCCTGGTGCTGTTAGAAAACTTCGACATGTTCATATTTATGAAGAACACAGACCAATTCTGGGCATTGGATGCACTAGGAGTTTTTAGTAAATTGATGCTACAGCCATTTGCTTTCTCATCAAGTTGAGAATTTTCTCAAAATAATTTATTATGAAAAAAAGAAATCCACCCTGAAGTAACAAAGTAAGTAGTTATCCTGAGCGAGGACACTGTCTAGAAACCATTCTGAGTGGAAGCACTAGAGCCAGACCCCTGGGGAATCTGTGTGTGAGACTTAGGGATCCACTTCCTCTGGACACATGTATGGCCCCCACAAGCCTGTGTAGAGAGGCCCCAAGTCCACTGTGCTTATAGCTTCCTGGTGATGACCGCCAGCAGGCACGGAGGCTAGACTGTGACCTGACCTCCTCCACATTTCAGCCAGACCACCACCTCCAGAAAGTTTTGCAGAAAGAAACTTAGTTTGGGTGTCACTGGTCACTGCTAATGAGAATCAGGGCCTGTGAGGGAAGGTGGGGTGAAGGGGAGACTCTGGGGATTTTCTGAGCTTTAGCTGAGATCCCCTCAAGCTCTGTCTGTACTCAGGCTCCCTGTCTGTACTTTCTCCCTGGAACTGTGCCCAGGGATCCTAACTTTCAACCCTGCACTCTCCAACCATGCCCAGCTGCCCAGCAGTGCTGAGTGGGCACCTGGCTCATATAAGTCCTGTTAGCCCCTCTGGACTAGCGAGGCCACCACATCCTCAGTCTAGACCAAGACCACATCTGCCCTCCAGGAACTCACTCTGCTTAGCAAGCAAGACTAACAGTGTCTGCTGACCCTTGCCCGGCTCTTGTTTGACCTGTACTTGCTTCGTTTCCACCTCTCCAAGAATGGGCTGGGAAACATTCCCAAGGTATAAAGCAGGTACTCTGCTTTCTCCTCCCAGGTGTCCCCTGCCAGACCTGGCACGAAGGCTGGTTCTTCAGAGGTCTTTGCGCAATTCCTCTTGGGTAGATACTGACACCAGCAAATGAAGGATAAACTTTCCGGAACTATGTTGCTGCACGCAGTAGCCGCAAGCCACCATTCAAAAAAACAGGAGGATCAATGTGAGTAAAATACCCACCTTGAGTCACAAGGGTAGAAATTCAACTTGGAGATTCCAACATAGCAGAGGAAAATTAGCTCTGTGAGAAAAGATAAATTGATGTTTATAGACCATATTATTAATAAGCAATCTTTCTAGGACATTCATTGCTATGCTCGGTACTAAGCAGTCCACATTCCTTCGTCACGTAATCTGCAACATGATCCAATGAGACGGACAAGAGGAGCCATCCCATTTTACAGATGTCCAAGCTAAGGCTTACAGGAGTTCAGCAAGCAGCCCACAGCCACACAGCGAAGAAGCAGGAAAGAAAAAGGTCTGGCCCAATTTGTCGTCATAATATGAGCTGATAGGACACATGATGGGCCATAATCCTTTCAGGTTTGAATGAAGGAACTGAAAATTCAATACAAAATGCCAGAGAAGAAATTAGTCTCTGTAATAACTTCTAAATGGCCCAACTGAAAACTCAGATGATTAAAGACATGGTCGCGTGTTTCCTCCGGCAGTAGGAAATTGTCTTTATCTCAAGAAATATTTTCTCTCCCTCGCTGGGGTGAGACCAGGAGACAAGCTAGGTGGGAGAGCCCCCAGGCCAGGCATGGGATGGGAGGGCGAGGCATCTTCGACCGGGTAATGCGCCAGCACCTATCACATCCATCCACAAATGGCAGCCCGAGGGGTGTCGGCCCGGATGGCAGCCCACTCTGCCAGCTGCAGCCGTGGGGAAGGGCATCGGGCCTGGTTCCTGGGGCACAAAGCCCATCAATCAGCCCTGGGCCTGCTGCACAATCGCAGTGAGTCTCTTTTGAGCAGCTCTGAGGAAAAATGGCTCCATCTGCTCACTGCTAGGTAATAAATAAAACGGAATTGGAGCAAAATGGATGGAAAGCAATTTTGGGAAGATGAATTTCTGGAAGAATTGGCTGCCATTTGTGCACCTCTCCTAGTGCCAGGGATGGTTGCTGCGACCCTGCCAGGCCTAAGGCAGGATGAGGCTCTGTTGCGTACAAAGGAGAAAAGACGGTGCTTCCTGGTGAAAGGCTGGTGAGAAGAGGGTCTTGCAAAGAGCGTCCCATTGCTGACTCCTCAGAGTCCCCTTTGTCCTTCTCCTTGATCTTCTCCTTCACTCACATCATCATCATCATCACTACCACCTTCACCTTAACCACCATCACCACCTTTACCTTAACCACCATCAGCACCTCACTGCCATCACCATCACCATGGTTGTTTCAATGAATATTGAGACCTTACCATGTACAGGTGTGGTGCTGAATGAGTTTTTATAAAAATTAACTCCTTTCCAGTCACATTGAAATCTTCCCTACTTCAGACAGCAAAATCCTTCCCAGGTATTGTGTGCTCTCACTTTTATTTGTCTCCCTACTTGCATCACCATCCAATGTGCTCAAAACTTGACTTGCTCCTGTTATTGTCATAACCACGCAGAATAGATGTTCTCAAAGACAACGAATTTGTTGATTTTTCTGCTACTGTGTCCCCAGTGAATAACTTCTGATCTAAATAATTTGTGGAATTAGAGGATGAATGAATAAGTTACCCTGTGAGGTCCCCATAACCCTTCAAGTTTCATATCTATCTCATCACTCTCTCTTCTTGCCTTCGGCATTTCATTCACATTCAGCTCATTGGCTCCATCACAAACCTATGTCCTTGATGGGCACTAGTCCTCCTATCTGACCTCTTTACATGTCTTCCCATGCAGTGGCAGCTATTCCTGGACCGTGTATCTCCCTATGGTAGACTTTAGACTCTAGGTCTCGGGTCTTCTCAGACCATGCAGAAGAAATTCCCTTTAATGTTCTTCTCTGCCTTTTCCTTTGGGAAGTCTGCACTCACTGTTTTCTTAAAGAGAAGGACAAATACCGGAAGTCCACAGGGACAGAATATTCCTCTTTTATCACCACAGGCCAGGAGCCAGTATGGGACCTGGCATAGGACAGTACTACTCAATATTCTTAACCCACTTGTAGAGGAGGAAATTGGAAGGGGAGCCAGGATTTGAAACCAGTACTAAATCCAGTGCCTACCCTATGCTCATTTATGAGTTCCTTTGTTTCTGGGTAAGATCAGATGCGCCCACGGTCATTATCTCTCCTGCACCCCAGGGGCCTTCTTCAACATCCCTAACTGACTACCCTCGTTCATTTCTCCAGTGAGGCCAGTGAATGACGTCAGGTGCCCTTCAAGAAGGCACTGTCCAGGTGCCGGGTCTTGGCTTATGCTCTAGTGAACAAACGGACAGTAGCAAGTACAGAAGCAAAGAATAATCCATGTCAGAGTAGGATACATGCTGCAAAGACAGTGCAAAGTGGAAAGGAAACAATGGAGAATGACGTGGTAGGGAGGTGAATGACGACTTGGAGGAGGTCTTGATGCGTCGTTCCCGTCTTTGCTTTCATATTATAGAAAACCCTCTCAACTACTTCTCCACAGGCAGCTTTTCAGCTACTCTCTCCACTTAGGCTGATCCTTTGCATCAGCCTGAGAGATGCGAGTCGGTGTCCATCAGAGCAAAAACAGAATGGAAAAATAGGCTCCCTGCTGGCTCTGGGCCTGAGCCTGGTGTCTGCCTCATGTGCATTAAATTCCTAGTATATCTGACACACCTGTGATGAATGCAAACCCAGAAAAGGTCCACCGCCAAGAGGGGGACTCTTGGATGAGCTGACCTCTGCTCTCTGGATCGTAGGCGGGTAACTGCAAACTAACTGAGATTATACCTGCAATTTCAAAGTCCTTAGAACTGAAGATTTCTCCCAATGGCAGTAGGTCAAGTTTTAAAAGCATCAACATGTGGTTAGTTTGTGTGAAAGCTCAGTGAATTAGGACACTATTTGGATAGAAGCTCAGGCAGCACAGTTTCAGGGCAGGGAAAATGTGCCGCCCTGGAAGTAGAGGCCCAGCTGTCTGTGCCATCCCCATTCCCATACTAGGTTTATCAGGTGCTGAGACCAGGTTCTGAGCTAGCTCTCACACAGCTTGTTACCTTAGCAGCTTCACCTCCCCCAACCTTAGTTTTTTAAGCGTATAGGGAGAAAACTAGCTTTAGCTTACCTTCTTCACAGGGTGGCTGTGAGGCTTTGAATACTGACCCAACTTAACTTCTCCAGCACTTCCTTTGCAGCAACCCACCTGAACAGCAAGAAGTGGGCATAGTAAAGACCTCATCTTGAAGCACATAGAATGGGTTAATGGGTTAATAGGTGGATGGATGGATGGATGGATGGATGGATGGATGGATGGATGGATGGATGGATGGATGGGTGAATGAATGGATGGATGGGTGAATGGATCGATGGATCAAGAGATCAAATGATGGATCGATGTACAGGCAGACAGGTGAATATGTGGGTGGGCTTGTGAATGGATGGATGAGTGGATGGGTGGGTGGATGGATGAGTGGATGGATGGATGGATGGATGGATGGATGGATGGATGAATGGATAATGGATGCGTGGTTCACAATTACTTTATAATGTTTTGAATGGCTTCCTGAAGGCAGAAAATAATGAAAATGAAAGGACTTAAGATGACTAGGAAAAACTGAAGGAAAGTCCTAGTTAGGCCATCTTTCTTAATGTTATCTTTCCCATGTGAAATGGGGGATGTTTGAGGGCAAGAGTAAAAGATTGTAAAAACAACAGATGGTGGTTCCTCTCATCCCCAGGAGAAAGGAGGGAAAGATTGTTAGACATTGAAGATTTCAAATGTCTTTTGAAAGGTGCAGAAAGTTCTATACTGAAATAGTTTCTCTCAGTACATGTCTCTCTCTTTTCTCTATTTCTCCCCCCCCACACACACACACACAGAGTCACAGTCTCTTTGGTCTGAACCTGGCACCTCCCTGGAACACACCTTGGAGTCTAGGGTCCCAGCAAGCCTCTTGGTGACAGTTTTTTAGACTGTGTTCCTGGCTCCTTGATCCTAACTCATTCTGCAAAGCAGAAGATTAAGCATGAGAGGAAATGAGGTCAGCAGAAACAAAGCCAGAATGGAGATTGCGATAAAAATACAAGATGTTTATTTCAAGCCTAATGAGGCAAACCACACTTTGGGAAAATGGCAATTACAACTTGACGGTAACAGATTGGAGGTGCCGCTGCCGCACGCCCACAGACAGTGCTGCTTCCTGGGCCTACCTTCTCTGGGTGCCAGCAACCCCTGGAGACCAGGCTCAGGCAGCAGGTGGGCAGCCTTGGGGCAGAGGGATCCCGTTATCGCAGGGGCCCCAGGCCCTGCCTGGAGTCTGTGCTAGCACTGGTACTCTATCATGTCATTTCCTCCCTCCCTGCAACACTCCACCCCTCTGTAGGGGCCACGTCAGGGCTTCCCACTTGTCACTCGCATGCCGTCTTGCCCTATCCCTGTGTCATCTGCACCATTATTTACTCAAATTTTGCCCTCAATATGATTCATTTGCTTATATTATAAAATGCAACTGGTAACACAGTTATCCTTTGTGAAACACGGGATTACATACCGTGATAAACTAGAATGAGGACATAGCTATGAAAACAAAGCTCAGTCCTCTGTATGTCCCCTGCCATCTTCACACACAGTGCATCCCCTGCCAGGACCAGGGTGGGGGGAGCCCGGGGAGGCCAAGTGCAGTTGATGTTGAGAATAGTGGGGGACGAAGTGAGAGCAGCCGTGAGGACCAGGCTGCAAGGCCAGCAGGAGAGGTGGGTTGGGCTTTTGTGAGCGGTGGAGATCCTGGGAGATATGAAGCAAAGCAAGAAATAAGTTGACTTGTCCTACAAAGTAATCCCTCCAGCTGTTATGTCCAGAATAGATGGGGGTGAGGGCAACGGGGGTCAGGGATGGACTCCACACAGGCCTGCTATCAAGAGATGACAGCCATCACCGGTACGAGGAGCTGGTGGTAGATGGAGTGGTTGTTGGGGCAGATGCCATGTGGCCAGGTTCTGGGTATATAGTGTGGGCACATCCTGAAGCGTTGGAGACCGTGAAACAAAGACTTGAAGAATGACAGCAAGATGTTAACTCCAACCGATGGACAAGACTGAGGGGCAGCTTTATGGGGGAAGTTCAGTCCGGGGAAATAAGGGTTTATGATGCCTCGTGGGCCCACCTGGTAGACACTACTGACCATGAGCATTCTCTCTGTCTCCCCACTTCACTGCTCGCAGGATCAGTCTTATGACGGGATTCGTCCAATAACATGAGAGAAGTGAATTGCCACAGCTCCTAATGTCCCTCGTCTGGACAGCAGAGTCCAGAGGCACGTGGCTCCCTGCACCTGGGATTGGGGTAGTAGCACAGACACAGGACACAGGGGACACATCTCATGAGAGAGAAATAATATTCCTGTGGCTCGTTGCTGAGATGATGAGCCTTGTTCGTGAAGTAAAACAGGGGCCCCAGAGGCCCAGAAGGAGCATCAAACAGGCAGCTGGCTTACTTGTCCTGAGCTTAACAACAAGGTCCTGTCTGCAGAGACCAGTGAGGCTGCTGCTGGCACATCGGTGGTCTTGGAGCTCATAAGACTGGGAGAAACCAAAGGAAGACAGACACGCAACGAGGCAGGAGCTGAGCCTGGGTGTGGGTGTTCAGAGGCGTGAGAGCAGAATGAGGAAGACCGCTGGGAAGGACTGAGCAGGGGACAGATCAGCCCAGGCGGTATCCTGGGAGCCCCAAGAGGGAACACCACTGCTCGCATATTTTCAGGAAAGATCTGCTAGAGAGGAAGATGCTGATTGTGTAGGGGGAGAGGGAAGGGCTGCTGGAGTGATGTCCTTGAAGAGGTGAAAGGGGAACTCAGCCAGGGACAGCTGCTTCACACAGCTCCCAAGCAACAGGTGGGAGCAGAACACGGAACGCTGAGCCCTTCCTGCCCTATATTCAGCGACTTTCCGTGACACCTAGGTGCCACTTCCAGCTACTCAGATCACAGCACCCCCATCCTGTGGGCTTCCTGCTGCAATTATCCCCTTCAGTCTCTGGCTGGATTCAAGCTTCTCTTCTTCGTTCCTCAACCCCCCATCCCCCAACCAGCAGCCTCAAGAGCTTAGAGAGGACGGAGGACAAGGTCCACATCTGAGATGCATGCTCTTCTTTCCTCCTCCAGCGCTTCTTCTTGGGAGGGCAGGAGGAAGGATGATTGTGGGCATTTCTCCCTCACGGGTCTGTGAATACGTGGTGTACGGAGGGGTCCTGTTCAAGCTGCTTTTCTCTAGAGCTATGGGTTCCACAGATGTGTCCACAGAGCAGGGTTCTGCTTCCCCAGGTCTTCTGGTTACCCACAGTCTCCTTGATGGTCACCCTCAAAGAGGCTGCAAACACCTCCCTTCACACATCAGCAGAGCCTCCTTGCGGCCCCTTTCTCTGGGCCAGGCACAGCTCAGCAAGGCAGTCACCAGAGCAGCCAGGGCACATCTCCTTCTGCCGGTTTACTCTGTAGGGAGCTTTCTGCACAGCTCTCAGAGTCCGGGAACCCTGGCCTCCCTACCTCCATCACCTTTATTACCGGTGACTGTATTTTGCTTACTCGCTTGGCTGCTATTTGACTCCCTGACAGAACCATAGAACCCACCAGAGCAGGCACTCTCTAAGCTCCACCATGAGGCCCTTATGCCTGTGAGTACCTGTCTGGTGCTCAATAAACAATTGTAAAATATAAGCGAATAAATGAAGTGGAAGTGGCACCCAGCTTGTTCCTGAAAACATGGGGCCCTGTGAGCCTGTCACCCTGAGTCCTTGCTTGCTTAAGCCCCACTCACGTTGACCTTGGGCTTGGCATCAGGCTTGCTGTGGTCAATGGGATCTCAGAAAGAATCGCCCAGACACAAAAAAAGAAATCCAACTGAATGGGAGAAAATTTTTGCCCTCCACCAAAATGACAAGGGTTTGATAACAAAGATCCACAAGGAACTCACACAACTTAGCAAAAACAAAACAAGAAGCCCGGTCAAAAAATGGGGAGAGGAACTTAAAAGACACTTCTCCAAAGAGGAAATACAAAGGGCCAACAGGCACATGAAAAAAATGCTCAATGTCACTAGCAATCAAAGAAATGCAAATCAAAACCACAATGAGTTACCACCTTACACCAGTAAGAATGACTCACATCAAAAAGCAAAAACAAAACAAAAAGCAGGCAACAACAAGTGCTAACATGGATGTGGGAGAAAGGAACACTCTTACACTGCTGGTGGGAGTGTAAACTGGTCCAGCCACTATGGAAAGCTGCTTGGATGATCCTCAAACAAATGAAAATGGAACTACCATATGACTCAGCAATCACTCTTCTGAGAATCTACCCAAAGGAGACCTCAATTCTTATACAAAGGGACACCTGTACGCAGATGTATATTGCAGCACTATTTATAATTGCAAGAACATGGAAACAACCTAAATGTTCCAAAATGGATGAATGGGTGAAAAAAGATGTGGTATATATACACAATGAAATATTACTCATCAATTAAAAATGACAAGTTTGACAAATTTGAGATAACATGGATGAACCTAGAAGAAATCATATTAGCAGAAACAAGTCAGGAAGAAAAAGACAGAAATCAAATATTTCACTAATATATGGGACACAGGAAAAACAAACAAAAGGCCAGGAGGAAAAGTCAAAGCAAGCTAACAACCAAACTAAAGTACACAACTTGGGATGGGGGCGGGAGAAGGTGGGAACAGTCAGGGAGGGGAGGTGGTGGGTGAACCCTGAAGAATAATACAAAGATGTGAAATATGTGTGTGTTGTTTGTGTGTGCGTGTGTGTATAAATCATTTTCCAAAAAATCACCCAGAAACACACTTGAGCAGTGGAGCTGTTCTTTCTTACTTTGAGGGAGCATAGCCACCATGTGACAGCTAATCCAATCAGACATCTGAGGAGACCATTGAGACTGCCCCACCCGGCCCCACCACAGGGACAGCTGTGCACGTGGAGCAGGCGACATGCAGAACAAACCACCAGCAAATCAACGACTGGAGTTTTAAACCACAGAGCTTCAGAGGAGTTGGCTGCAGCACAGCGGTTGCTCAGGACACAACATTTGGTCCTGTCCTTTTGGCCGGCATCCTGCAAAATGGACTCCCGAGCGATCGTCCTTTCTCCTCAGCAGGACTCAAATGCAGGGGTCCGGAAAAGGCAGCACAGTCCAGATTTCTCTTTGTGTCCTGTGGCAGCTGAGACAAATGTTTCCAGAATCCAAACCCATGCCCAAGGCTGCCCTTTGGGAAACGGCCAGGATGGCGTCATGCTGCCACTGACACAGGAAGAGGGCAAGGGAGGCCCTGGACAGGAGAGAGCAAAGGAGGCTGGGAAGAGAAGGGGCAGCACCACCACTGATCAGTTCGCCCCAGGACACTCAGCTCCTGTGGCTTCCAGACACCCACCCAGAGGGCACTGGCTGGCACCCCCCCCAGGCCCTGACATCTCTGCTCCTCCCGCCCCATGAGCAGACGGCTGCCTGGCGGGTCTCTCCAGGGAAATCATCCTCCTGCATCGTGACCCCATGGAATTAAAAACCTGGCCTGCCATGTTAGCAAGGGTGAGTGCACAGGATGCGAGACACGGCCTCAAACACACGCCACCCCGGCCCCACCAGCCCTGGGGAAGGTGTAATTACGGGGCCCAGGAGCAGACGTGGCCTCATTTTCCACAGGCCGCTGATCCTGGAACCTTTGAAGCCACACGTCTGGGGTCTGCCGGGACTGTCTGTCCCTTCCGGGACTGGTTCACTTCTAAAGCAAGCGCCCAAGCTGCTGACTCCAGTCACAGGTACTGAGTGGGAAATGCCTGCGGGGGTGAGAAACCCTATGTTCCTCCACATCCTGCTCAGCACGGCCTCCCCACGAGCTCGTCCACTCTGCTAGAGAGGACTGTGGCCCACTCAGGAAAAAATTCCGTCTTTGACCTGCCCCCAGAACCCCCAAGATGAACACCAGCCCTTTACATCAGAGGTTACCACCCAGAGGCACTTACAAGTGGCAGTTAGCTCACCACTCACAGGTTCGGAGCCAGAATTTTTGTACAAACCTTGAAATGTTCAGTGCCTCTTGAATTTGGCCCCCGACCTGCCTGCCTAGTATATGTCAGCTGGAGTCGGCAGCAGCTGTGCCCAAGGTCACCACAGAACCCAAACTGCCATCTGCCAAACAGAGACAAACCTCTCAGAGGACCCTGTGAGGAAGGGCCTGCTGCCCAACAGAGGAGAACGTGGCCT
Source organism: Uropsilus gracilis (assembly GCA_004024945.1). NCBI lineage: Eukaryota > Metazoa > Chordata > Mammalia > Eulipotyphla > Talpidae > Uropsilus > Uropsilus gracilis. Next base: position 85,311 of record PVHY01001352.1, read on the forward strand.
CCACATGGCCTCCACCTGCTGCTCCTTCAAGATTTACCTCACTGCAGGCAGCAGCCTTCCCCAATGCCATCCCCACCCAGAGTCCATGTCCGGTGCTCCAGTGAGGTAAGGAATGAAGGCCATGCCAGGCAAGTCTAGAGTCACCTGAAACTCCATCTGAAAAGTGAATATTTGGCACAGACACGGCGCTGAGCAAAGATGGCTGGAGCACTTGATGGTGCCTCCCACAGGGGGCCTTTGCTTTTAACTCAGGCCTCTGGTTAACACGGAAACCCAGCCCCTTCCTACCACCCAGGAGCAGCCTGAGATAGGAGTGCAGCACTATGCCAAGCCAGTAGGGTGATGCTTTAAGCTGGAGCCATCCAGACCCATCATGACAATCCCCATGGCGTCCCCATTTGTTCTGCCTCTTCAGACCTCTTGCGTGGGGTCTCTCAGCACCTGGTCAGCCTCAGTACACTTTGACTTTTCTTTTGCTCAACCCTGCTTCCCCCTCACTTCGTTTCCCAGAGTCGATTCCTAATGAGCACCCTACCCCAAATTCCATCTCAGCATCAGTTTCTGGAAAACTTCACATGCAGTGAGGAGCTAAACCCAGATTCAGATAAAGACAGACTTCCCTGAGGGGAAGAGCCAGGTCAGGAAATTACATTTGCAAATTGCTCCAGATGCACCCTTCCTTCCCCTCTTGCAAGAGAAACGAAGGTGGATTTGGTTCCCCTCAAAAATGGGGCCCAAGACAAGACTCTGGACTGAGATGGTTGATTTGGGAGGTGATCCCAGGAAGCAGGAGTGAAGGTGGGGGTGGGGGGACCACGACGACAGTGCTGCTCCATCTGTCATCATGAAACACCAAGGTTGGCCTCCACTAGGGTCTCCGAGTGTGTTCATGCCACCACCCAGAGCTGTTCATCTCAAGGATGGTCCTGGCCCCAGTGCTTGTGGGTTGACCCCTGAATGCTAATCACCTACTTCTGGGTTGTCCTTGAACTTGAGCCAACGTGGTCAAAGGAGGCCCTGGGGACGTAAGGGAAATGTGCCCTGCCCAGAGAAGCTGGCAACAGGCCTGAAGTGTAACACACAATAGTGAAAGAACTTACAAGACCAAGAAGTAGCACGTGAGAGAGGGCTTATATCCAGTGTGGAGTGGAAGCCAGGAAAAAACCACCCAAAGGGAGCTAGATTCGAACAAAGTTGTAAAGAACAGATAGGAATTCACTCAACCAGCACAGCGCCTCTGAAGAGCAACCGGCATTTTGGTCTTTCTAGTGCATCCAAGGAGACTGGTGAGGGAAGTAAGAGACAGCCTCCAATTCTATTCCAAGTGATTTGAATTTGCACCTAAAGGAGTTCCATCATTTTTTATTTTAAAACAATCATTTGGTGACATCAATTTATTTCTTTCATTCTACAGGTCTATGAATTTTAACACATGTGTAGATACAGGCAACCACCTCCAAATTAAGTTCAAAATAGTTCCCTCACCTCCTCTCAGTCATTTCCTCCCATTTCTATCCCCTGCCATTCTCCAATCTGCCTTCATCACTGTGTCATTCTTCCTATTACTTGATAAAGAAGCTCACTTTATAATGTTGATAGACAGTAGTTAACAACTGAAAAATTCAAACCTTTGTTCTTTATTTCTGAATAGTGTTTCATCTTAGGAATATTTACCTATTCACCTGCTGAAGATCATCGGGGGTCATTATGAATAGAACTGCATACACATTTGCAAACAGGTCCTTTTGTGAACATTTATTTTCATTTCACTAGGAAAAACTCCCAGGAGTAGGACTGCTGTTATCTGTTCAGTATATGTCTAACTTTCTGAGGCACTTCCAGATCATTTTTCAAAAGGGTCATACAAATTCGCATTCTCTCCTACAACATGAGCATTCTGGTTGCTCCCCATCATCATCAGTACTTGAGTGTGTTTTTTATATCAGTCCTTCTAATTGGTGTGAAGAGTTTATACACAGATTTTAAGCAAGGAGATGACAAGATCAAAACTGGGAGAAAAATCAAAGACAAAAGTCAATGCAGATAGTGATACAATAATGCAGACAAGGCACATAACATACATGGTGGTCTGGAAAGGGTAGTGGGAATGAGAATGACATGTAAGGGAGGAATATTCTGGAAAATAATCAGTAGAAATTGCGATTGAGGAAAGGGGTCTAGAATGACTCATCAAGCCCCTGTCATCTATATAGAAAAAAGAAGTTAGAATTCTTCTTTGAAGGAGCAGAGTAGGTTGGGGGAGGGGACACAGCAAGGCCTGGAACAACTGCCCTGCCCTGAGAGCCAGGAAGTGCTGTGAATATGATTGTACCAAACAGCTTGACTTAATCAGGAAAGTTTACATGCCATTCTGCAGGAGGAGACCTGTCTGTCTGCCAGCTGTGTTGGCAGAATCATAAACCAGCCAGCAGCCAGCTTTCTGGAAGTGACCTGGGCTGGTTGTAAAAATGAATGCACACGTCCTAGCAGTGACTCAGACAAGAGCCATAAGTGGGAGCAGCTGGAGAAGGAAGCAGAAAATCTCACCAAAACATCCACATGTTGCTCCTCTCTTTCCAAATTTCTGATAAATTGTCTAAATTGCTGAGTTTGGGGAATTGCTTACAATTAGTTCTAGTTGTTCACAGAACCCTGGATGAAGTCATCAGCTTTGAAGTCCCAGATAAAATAATTGCAAATTCCAAAAAGCAGGAACATCAGGGGTAGAGCTCAGGGATAAAGCATTTGACTGCAAAAAGCAGAACGTTTATTAGAGGTGCCACTTAGGCATGACTTGAGCATTCGTGTGGGCCTGAGTGGACTGTGTGTCAGGTTCTGACTTCCCCCTGAAAGAGGGATCCCAGTGGACCCCCACCAGCCCCAGGCCCGGTCCCAGGCTCCCAGAACCTGTGCAAAGCTGGTCTCCACCATGGGAAGGACTCCTGCTGAGTTCTGTAAGCTCCCTTTCTCTCATCTCTGTGACCTCCACCCTTCTCTGAGATCCCCAAATACTGTACCGAACTGCAGACATTTCAAAGCCTCTTCTTATCCCAGCTTTTATCTAAACCTCACAATAACTCTGGTATTATTATCCCACATTTCCAGTGAACATTCAGAGAAGGTGAATGACTTGTCTAAGGTCATGCATCAGGTCACACGTAGACTCGGGATCAAAAATCTGGTCTTCAGATTCTACATCTAGAACAACTTCCAGCGTGCTTTACCACTACCCTTTGTTTGGGAAGCGACTTCAAACCCCAAAGCACATTTGATACAGGAACTTCTGCATCAGTCACAGTCTGGTGACTCTGCAAATTGGCAGCTCCAGCTCCACCCAGATCTCACTTCCTAAGAGTTGCTCCTGCTGCTCTGTCTGGTATGGTTATGGCAGCCATGTTTGTACTCTGCAGACATACTGCTCACTGACAGCTGATTGGCTCACCATAGACACCTGACCTGTGGTGAACCAATCAGAGTCCTGGGAATTGAGCATTGTGAATATGAAGGTAAGAATCAGCTCCTTCACAAGGCTGCAGCTTGTGGCCTTTGACCACATCTTCACCACTAGGAATAAAAGACAGAATCCACAGGAAAAGAAAAGATAGATGCTAAAGTGCAGGTCAAATGAACAAAGATGGTGGGAAGTTTAAGAGCATTCCAGAAAGCTTCCATGGAAGACAACTGTGGGGTCCCAGATTATTTGTTTCTTCTAAGGTTTCGGTGTTCAGTTCTGCCTGGAACTCTGTGAAAATCTCTAAACTGCTATAAACATTTGTCCCCACCTTTTTGGTTTTTATCCTTGAACTTGTCAAAAATGTATCATTATAGCTTGGAAAGGAAAAAAAAAAAGACTTGATGAATACAGACCCTCTTACTTTTCCCTAAATAATTTGTCGCCATCCGAAAGGATGAGGGGTGTGCTTCCTTCATTGGAAATTCAGCTTCCTCAGAGCAGAGGCCTCGTCTCTCCAGCTATGTCCCCATGTCCAGCACTGTGCCTGCCACACAGCAGGATCTTGAGACCTAATTATTGAGCAAATCAATAAATGAATGAATTGGCTTCGAGGTCTTTAGAATCCAGCTACTCTCGTTTCATCTTAAGTTTTTATTGAAGTAACATCGGTTGATAACATTACCTAGTTTTCCAGCACACACACCTCTTATCATGCAACTTCTGTACCTTCTACATCACAATCCACACCAAAAGTCTAGTTTCCATGCGTCATCATACAAGTGACCCCTTTGCCTGACTTGTCTACCTCCACCTTCACCCCCACCCTCACTACTACCTCATTTTGTAGCGGGAAAAATTGAGGCCTGAAAGTGGAGGGTGCTGATGAGAGGCCTCCAGTGAGCCTGCACGTGGTCTCAGGCTGCACACAGGTCTTCTGGCCTCTGGGCTGCTTCGGGAGATAAGCTACACACAAAAGTTGCAGTGGGGTCTGAGTGCCTGGCATAGGCTGAGAACTTTCTGCACCTGCGCTCATGCAAACCTCACACACACCTGGAAGGGGGTCTCATGGCTCCATTTTAAGATGGGAAATCAGAGGCCTGGGGGCATCGCACATGTGCAGGGTGTGCCTTTGTCCGGAATGCCTGCCCTTTCACTTCAAACTGGTGCATGTGCCACTGCCCTGTGCCACTCTGGACCTTGATCCTCCAGGATGGCCCCTTCTGGGGGCACAGATGAGTCTGCCATCTCTCTGGCCTGCAAATTCTGTCTGCTCCATGCTCCTGACACACCCTTGGATCCTTGTCACCTGTGACTCCACCTGAAAAGTGAATCTGTCCTTGGCACAGACACAGGTGCTGGGCAAAGAATGGAACATGTAATGGTGCCTCCTACAAGGGACCTTTGCATTTAACGCAGGACTCTGGTTAACATCGAAACCCAGTCCCTGGAAATGCCCAGGAGCAGGCAGAGATGGGAGTCCAGCACTGTGCCTAGCCAGTGGGTGATGCTTTAAGCTGGAGCCATCCAGACCTACCATGGCAATCCCCGTGGGGGGGGTCCCCATTTGTCCCACCTCTGCAGGCTGCAACCCTGGTGAGCAGGACATGGAAGAGAGCCTGGAATAGACAAAAACATTGAACCTGAGATCGGAAATCTGGGTTCAAGGCTCAGCTCTTCCCACCACCACCTCCAGCCCTTACCTGCCTTGCCTCGTGGCTGGTCTGGTTATTTGATTTTGGTGAAAATCATGAGCTTAAAAGGAGTGGGCAGGGATAATAATAGCAACACTGTCTGCTGGGAGCATCGTTCAGCAAGATTCGTATAAGGAAGAAAATGGCAAGTAACTGCCATGTGTTCTTTGGACACATATTCACAAGTGTTTGCTGTGAGCTTCCACTCAGTCCCAGGCCTGTGCTAAGGCAGAGACCAGTGTATATTTTCTGACTTCAAGTTTGCAAAAGCAGAAACCAAAGCTTCCTGCTTAAGTGCTGCTGGACTCCAGGAATTAAAGACCATCCGGCAAAGGTTAATTGGTTAAATTTATTAGCCAGGAGAAGAGGTATTTCCACTTGGCAATTAAGTTTGCAAATATTGTGCATTGCGTTTCTCCAAATTGATGTGTTCTTTTTCTTGTAATAATCAATTAGTGGGTGTTTCATTGCTTAATTAGCTCTGCATGTAAATTAATCTCTGCATATTGAAATTGCAAACCTGTAATGTTGGCTTGTTTCGGAGATAAATCAAATCACTGCAGTTCCAGCAAAGGTTCCTGGTTTGCGAGAGTCACCCAAAGCCAGCAGGTTCCTTTTGCTGCTTGTGCGTGGGGGCTTAGGGAGGATTTGGAGTCTAATAGCCAGGCTAATTATATTTACCCATAGAGAGGACTCCGTGTCAGTTCTCATTTCTGCTCTTAGGCAAAGCTGTCTAGTCAATGATTAAATTCTCTGAGACATTTAGGTCTCTTGCCCGGGTCCTGATATTACTAAGGAATAAAAGATAAATTTCCCATTCCACAGGCAGAGGTGAGAGCTGACAGGTGAAACCCATTCCCCGTTTCGTTAAGGAGGATGGAAAGAAAAGGTAAATGCCTGACTGGTTCTGACTCTTCAAACCCATGGAAAGTTCAACTCCTCCAGGGAGCCTTTTCTGACTCCACCTAACCACAGTGACCTCTGCCTTTTTCTAAATTCCCTGTACTAAGAAAACCATGCTCCAGCTCTATTATAAAGTCTTGTCAGCTCATGTCATAGACAGAACTTGGAGTCAAATATACTTGAGTTCAGATCCTGACTGCTATCTTAGCTATGTGACTACAGACAAGTCAATGATTCTAGTACAGTGAAAATCATGGTATTCCTCGCCCCGCCCCCCCATACAACTCAAGTGAGGCACAAATGGGAACTGTGATGGGAAAACTTTGGTCAATGGCAAAGCACTTTGTTAACGGACAAGGGTTACTGGTTTTGTGTTCCGTGTCACTCCTCACACTTGGCAAAATCAGGGGGCGAGCTGTTTCTTCCCTCTTGAGCCTCCCCAGGGTCCAGCCTGGAACTGGCTTGAAGCCACGCTCACCCAGGTCCAGGAGCATGAGAGCCCTAGCCTTGTCCAGTTTTCCTGGCGATTCTGTTGCCTGGTCCCTAAATTCTTGCTTGGTTTGGGTTTCTCTCTGGGCGTATTGAGAAATTTGGGAGAAGGAAAAATCCTAGCTCTGGAGATTCCAGATTCTTGGACTTGTGTAGACAAGGGAGCCCCCGGCTTCCCATGACCAGGTCCTGGCAGCCCCCGCCATCATTACCCTGTAAATATGGCCACCATAAACAAGAAATGGACACCTGTGCTTCCCCAAATGACTCAGTCGGGAGAAGATCCACCTTGGGACAGAACCATCTTATTGGTCACCCAGGGGGTCCAGTCCCCAGAACCACAGTCCAAAGGCCTGTGGGCCATGTGCTAAGCCTCACAATGCCTAGAGGGGGCCCCCAGGGGAGCTGCGGTGACCATGTTCCCAAACAGGCCTCACCCACCCCAACAACCATTTCCAGAAACAACCACCCAGAACCTCCATGCATACCTTGATGACCAGGAAACAAGGGCTGACATTTCTACTAGAAACACCAGGAGGATAAACACTCTTGCTCTCCAACTGCCAATTCCTCTCCCTGATCTTGGAATCAAGGGCTCCCTGGTTCTGAGTTCCCAAAGTCTGGCATTGATATTTATCACAGGATAGGAAGAGATTCTGATAAGGGAATCTGATAAGAGATTCTGATAAAGAGCTGGTCTAACTTAGATGGCAGCGCCAAGGAAGGACCCAGAGCAGCTGGCCATATGTGACATGGCAAAGATTTTCTAATGAAATGATAAACAATTAGGTTTGTTTGCCTTAAATACAAAACACAAATCCAAAGAGAAGGTAGCACAGACATGCACATGGCAGCGTATTTACAATACTGGAATTAACCCAAGTGCCTGTCAACATGACCAGATGGGGAAGATGTGGAATGGAATACTACTCAGCAGTCAAAAGGATGAAATCCCATCATTCGCAACAACCTGGATGAATCTAGAGATTATTAGACTTAATGAAATAAGTTCGATCAGGGAAGACAAATATCATGTGATTTCACTCACAGGTGTGATGTGATGTCACTCATAGGTGACAGGCAGAGAAAATAAACCAATAAATGACCCAAGTAAAATAAAAATAAGCTTTTAGAACCTAAGGCCAATTAGCAGTTACCAAAGGGAAGGGGTCAAGAGGATGGATAAGTTGTTATCATGAACGATTGAATCAGACTTTCAGTGACGAACTTAATGTACTCGAAAAACAGCTTGATCCTCCATGAGGCACACCTGAGACTTGCATAATATTATCATGCAGTGTCACCTCAGTAAAAAAATAAAATAAAAGCAAAACTAGATCAAGATCTTAAAGACTGTTTTCCTTCACATCCCTCCGAATCCTCTCCAGGACTGAACACATCTTTTCTAGCTGCTAACTCATCAGTTGGCCACCTCCTCCCCACTGCCCTCACCCCTGCCCAAAGCAAAGGACATTCACCATTCCCTTCACTCTTATGAATTCATTTTTTTTTCCTTCTTAGACAACTGTCTAGTTCCCCTCACTGGGCTAACCAGCCCTCCCATGCCGCCTGACGCAGGATGCCAGACTTACATCTTAAGACGACATCTGCAGCAAACCAGGACAATTGGCCACCTACCTCTCCCACGTGACACTGTGTGCAAAATAACTGTCTCTATCATTTCCTGAAACTGTTTAACATCTGATACTCCTGAAACACAGGCGCACTAGAGGGTCAGTAAATAGCAGCAATTCGCTAGCTCCTGTTGTTGTGTAGGTTGTCTGTGTGCTGCCAGCCTGGCCCCGAAGGGCGCTGAGTCCTATTCTGCTGTGTACACGCACCCACCTTCTTGCCCCACCCATCTGTTTGGGGGCATTCCAGTTGATTCCAGATTTTAGCTATTGTACACAGCACCGCAGTAAACAGGAGACAGGAGTGCAGGTTTCCTTTTCCAACCAGCGACAAACGTGGAGCCCTGAAGCTGACACTCATTATCTCACTGCTTCTGTCTCTCTCTCACCAAAACTGTGAACCGCGTCACGAAACCTGGAGGCCAGAGTCTGCTGAGTGGCTGGAGGAAGACAGATGGTCCCAGGAGACAGGCGTACCAGGAGGCAGACACACAGGTTTCACTCCACACCCTGCTTCCTTTCTAGTGCAACCTTAGACTGATGACTGAGCTATGCTCTGCCTCAGTCTCCCCAGCTGTGTGGAATGACTAAGAATGCCTGCTTTCCAACGTTAGGCTGGGAAGTAAAGACAGTGAACATAAAGGGCTAACCTAGATGTCCAGGTACCACGCTCCAGACATAAAATTTGAATTGTTCCAACCCCTTTCCTGAGGGCCTGTGTATAGGGCTCTCTCTGCCCTGAAGGCTGGTTTTCCAGTTTGGGAGTGACTGGTCCTCCTTCAGCAGCAGGGACAGACTGCAATGCAATGTCCTCAGAATGGGATCTCTGGGTCACCCCACATTAGCAGAACTTTCTCTGTAAACATCTACTCAGAAACTCCACTTGATAATATATCTGCATGAAACATGACCCTCAAACTTAGCGGCTTAACACTACAATCCTTCCTTCTCACACAGTTTCTGTGGGTCAGGGTCATGTGTAGCTGGTCCCAGTTCAGGATCTCCCACAAGCTGGGGTCAAGGCACTGATGGAAGCTGGTCACCTGGAGGCTCAACTGGGCATGGCCACCTCTCTGCTCTATCACCAGACTGTTCACTCCATACGGGTCCTCACAGGCTGCTGCTCTGGACGTCAGCTTCCTCCCTGTCCCCATCTTCAGTCCTCCATAACTTCTATATCAGAGGTGGGACTCAAGGAAAGAGGTTGGTGACGGTGATGGGCAAGACAGAAGTCGCAGCATTTTTGTAGTCTTGGGAGAGGCATCCTGTTGCTTTTGCCATATTCCACTCTTCAGAAGTGAGTCAGTAGGCCCAGGCCACCCACCTTGGAGAACAGGAGGGCATGAACACCGGAAGTGCTAGCATGCAGAATAAGGGGTGTCCTAGGACCCCTACAACTGCATGCTCTAAATGACTTGTAACATCTGCCACACAAAGACAAACATACTCTCTTTTTTTTGAGACTAGGTCTCGCTATTTTTGCCCGTGGAACCACAGGCTCTCGTTGCCCGGGGTACCACAGACTCAAGCAATCCCCAACCTCAGCTTCCCAGGTAGCTGGGATTACAGGCACACGCCACCACGCCCAGCTATTTTTTTTTTAAATGAGAGATTTTTTTATTCTTTCCTTTTCTTTTTTTTTAATAATTTTTTATTTATATATATTTCACATATATGGTCAACCAGCTATTTTTTTGGAACTAGGTCTCGCTACGTGCCCCCGGCGGAACTCAAATCATAGCCCCAGCCACTTCATAGGCTGAAGCTTACAAGCATGAGCCACCATGCCTGGCTTGACAAACATACTCTTAATGTACAAGACCTTCAATCAAAAAGAACTTTAATACAAATAATGTATGACAGATGACTGGTGTGCAATAGAGACAAGAAAAATGATGTAGTCAGAAAAGTTTCCGCATGAAACACCCAGAATCACCCAAACCCGTTAATGCCAAACAGGGTCAGCCCAAAGCAGGGTCACTGAGGTCTGGAAGCTTGTCACAAGCCTAAGGCACCTTCTGGAGGGAAAGGGAATAGGAAGGGGGCAGAAGGAGCCAGGCAAGTCTGGAAGGAAAGGAGCAAAATCAAAACCCACAGCGAGATAAAGGCCACCATTTGTCAGCCTCATCATGGCTCTCTCACCCACATCTCTCTCTTTTTCAAGGGTCTTCTTCCTGTGCCCCCTTAGTTTCTGGCGCAGGTCCAAGGCCAAGAGGTAAGTTCAGCATCTTCTTCACATGTCCCTTAACTCCTCGTACCTCTTCAAGTTCCCTGGTCTTCCCAGCCTTCTTCTTAGCTCCTCCTCACTGCTCAGCTCCCCCTCCCTTGGGTGGGGCAGGGTAATCGCCCCTGGCTGTGTGGGTTACACTGTTACAGAGGGGATGGCTGGGGGATAGTTGGGAGCTGTCTACTAGAGTGACCTTTTAACACTTTTTCCAATTAACTATTAGCTTTTTTTAAAATAATTTATTTATATGTATTTCACATCATTTCAGTCCCTGGGGGTCACCCACCACCTCCCCTCCCCGCCCACTCCAGCTGGTCCCCAATCTCCCCTTGTGTAGTTTCATTTGGTTGGCCATATATTAGTGAAACCATTTGGTTTTTGCCCCTTTCTATCTGGCTTGTTTCTGCTAGTATGATTTCTTCTAGGTGCATCCAGGTTTCCATAAATTCATCAAATTTGTCATTTTTAATGAATGAGTAATACTCCATTGTGTATATATACCACATCTTTTTCAGCCACTCGTCTGTTCTGGGGCATTTGGGTTGTTTCCATGTCCTTGCAACTATAAATATTGCTGCAGTAAACATCCGAGCACAGGTGTCCTTTTGTACAAGCATTGAGGTCTCCTTTGGATAGATTCCCAGAAGTGCGACTGCTGGGTCAAATGGTAATTCCATTTTCATTAGTTTGAGGGTCCTCCATATTGCTTTCCACTATGGTTGGATGAGTTTACATTCCTACCAGAAGTGTAAGAGTGTTCCTTTCTCTCCACATCCACGCCAGCACTTGTTGTTGCCTGTTTTTTTGATGTGGGCCATTATTACTGGTGTGAGGTGGTATCTCATTGTGGTTTTGATTTGCATTTCTCTGATTGCTAGTGACATTGAGCAATTTTTCATGTGCCTGTTGGCCATTTGTATTTCCTCTTTGGAGAAGTATCTTTTTAGTTCTCCCCACTTTTTGATTGGGTTTCTTGTTTTGTTTAGTTGTGTGAGTTCCTTTTTTTTAACCTCTTTATTTTTTAGCATTTTTTTATTGATGTGAGGTTGCATGATGGCATTTTATAACCCTGGGTGTGTATGATGTGTGTATGGTGTGTGTTTGGGTGTGTATGTATAGGCCAGAATCTATGTATACATTGCAACCCATCACCACTCAGAGCCTGTATAGTGAACCCCTTTTACTCAACTTACCTTCTTGATAGCCGCTCATTAGGTCTTAGAAAGTAAAAGCTTGTTTTTATGTCTTGTTTGGCTCCTCAGTGTACCACAGAGGAGTGCGACTGTGCTGTGTTTGTCTCCGTCCATAGGTCTACCCACGTCGCTGAAAATAGCAGGGTCTGGTCCTCTCCTTAATGACTGACCCCTACTGCACCATGTTTATAGGCCACATCAGCATCCATGATGCTGATGGGCACTTCGGTGACTCTGTCTCTCGGCTTCTGTAAGTTACGCCATGCTAATAAAAATGGGAATGCATGCTTCTCTTCCAGTTAGCATTTTCGTACTTTCAGGCTAATTGCCCAGAAGAGGGATATTTTCTGTTTTGAATTTTTGAGATGCTCTGTGTTTCCCACGGTGGATGCATCAACCACGTTCCCAGCCACAGAGCACGAGGCTTCTCTGCTTTCCATAGTCTGACACCTGTTGCTCCTTGTCTTTAGGACTAGAACCATTCTCCCAGGTCTAAGCTGAGAGGTTCCAGCTGTTTTCATTTGCCTTTACCGAAGACTGTCATTTGCTTTTCTTTCACCTCTTCATAGTGTGATACCTTTATGAGACTATAAGCTCCTGGAAGGCAGGATCACATGACAAGTGCCAGGCCACTAGGGCTTAGCAAAGAATGAAAAAGTCACCAAAAGCCATGCTTTGCTCTGGGCTGGTAGAGACCAGAGCTGGGCTCCCGGGTGCATGTGACAGACAAATAAATAGACAGACACAGTGGGCAAAGTCTTTGCTTTATAAACCTCACAAGGGGACAGGGCTCTTGCTTGCAAAATGATGGAGAAATCCCCCAATTTCTGCATAAGGATCCGTTTTGCCTTCTGGGGCCTTGTCATCATCTCTGCTCCCGAGCCACGCCATCCCCCTGTGTTGCAGGGGCTGGCAGGGAAGACACAGACAGACAGCAGAAGGAGAAAAGTTCTACAGGACACAATAATCCTCTGAAAGGTTTTGACGAGTCAGCCAGCCAGGGGCCTGAGACCTGCCTGCCCGCTGCCCGCTGCCCACTGCCCTGTTTGACGAATCGCTTACCAAAGAGCCTGGCCAGCGGGAGCTTTGACCTTGGAGAGAGAGAGAGTGATCTGTCTTCATGGAAACACACTGTCATAAGCACATGTCTCAATTTGGCTGGGAAGGGCACCGAGACTGCGCAGGAAGAGAGCCTTGGACATAGCTAAGGAGGAAAAATGTGTGGTCCAGCCTGGGGCACAGAAGCAGCTAAAATTAACCCAGCGTGACCCTGGAGAGCAGGGATGGAAGTCAGCACGTTTCCCTCCAGTGGCAGCGAGTCCTCAGCAAGGCCAGCCCCGGACTCTCCTTCCTTGGGGAGCAAAAGGGCCGCTCACCTCCCATCTTTCAAGACCAGACTCCCCATTTATCACCAAGGACAAGCAGGGAGAGAACCTTCGGAGGCGGTGCGTTTGGCATCCATCTGGGGCCTTCCCAGTACAACCAGGCACTGGCTCTGGCCATCCTGAAGGTCAAGGAGGCGACACCCTAGGACACAGGGTGATAAATCTGGCGTCTGCAGAGTCGCCTCTCCCAGGACCCGCTGAGCCATTTCCCTCTGTCGTGCTGACAGCTCTGGGGGAGATTTATCTGCCAGGATCTGGGGCTGCTGCAGAAGCAGCCGCTCATGAATCTGGAGGAAAGGCATTGACTGAAGCCCGGGGTGCGCTTATTAAAGAAGAGAAAGAACAGGAAGAAGAGCTCAGAGCTCCCGCGGAGCCTCTGTTTTGACTGACACAGGATAGGGGTATTATGGGATGGCCCGGCCAGGCTATTTTGAGATGAATTGGACAAATAGATAATGTTCGTAGGGAGAAAATAAAAGCCAGAGGTGCTCTGAGAACTGATCGTGAGCAACTGATAAAGTGCCGTTTGCCAGGGAGGGGAGGGGGGCTCTGGGGGACCGGCCCTGAGGGACACGGTCCAAAGGGGCTTTGCTTTGCTGTTAGAATGGTGTCTTCTCCCCCCCACCATGGCCTTTGGGGACACTGGTGGAGAAGGCAGGGGTAGGAAACCTCACAAAGAGGGAAGGTTTTCCCAGTCTGAAGTGGGGCTTGAGGGCAGGGGTCAGACAAAGCGACCTCCGCTGTAGTCAGCTCCCAATTTTTGGTGGCTCTTGCCTTTTCCCGTCTTCTCTATGTGGGTTTGATTGCTGGCCAGAGCCATTTTTAGGGCACTGAACTTTGGGGAGCTGCGTTTTTGAAAGGGTGACACTCATGTGTTTATTGTCATTTTACCTTCACATTTCACGGGGTAGGGATAACACTCTAATCCACAAGACTGATTAACTGATGTTAGCGTGAGTCGGGGGCTCAGCTCTGACCCCAGCCAGAGACGCGATGGGGCTCAAGTTAGCTCCACAGATGCATCTCCAGCTTCAGCACAAGGGAACCTGAGAAAGGGGGAGTCCCAGGACTGAACCAACCCTTCAGGATTTGTTAGGGGGTGCAAAGGAGAATGAAGAGACCCTCCCCCCAACTCAATCTGAATGGCATAGCCCACAGTGACCAAGTGTCACCCAGTAGCTCACAGTCACCAGGTGTTGCAGTGGCATCAGTAAGCTAGTCCACAAAGCCCTCTGAGTGTGTGTCCATTCATACCTCTGCCCTCGGTTTGATTTTACTGCCATGGTGGTTAATGCTACATGGCAACTCGACTAGCGCAAGGGGCATCTAGTTGTTGGGCTGGGTGTCAGGCCAGCTGTGGCTGTGAGAGGGCCTCCTGATGGGGTGGCATTTGGACTGCAGATGAAATAGAGCAGACAGCCACCCATACGGCCATGCCCCATCCAGTTTGCTGAGGGCCCGTCCAGAACAGAGGTAGAGGAAGGAGGAAGTCTCCTCTGCCTGTGTGCTAGAGACAAGATATTGGCCTTCTGCATTTGAACTTGGACTTATTCCATTGACTCCTCTCAGTGTGGGGTTTCACACTTGGACTACACTTCCAGCTTACCATACCTCAGGTTTGCTTTACCTCAAGCTCTACCTCAGGTTTGCTATATGTCTGACTTGCTATACCTCCTGCTAGCTACACCTCCAGCTTATTACACCTCCAGTTTACTACAGCCCCAATTTACTATACCCCCAGTTTACTACACCTCCAGCTTACTGCAACACTAGCTTACTACAACCCCAATTACTACACGTGCAGCTTACTACAACCCAGCTTACTGCAACCCCAACTTACTACAACTCCAGTTTGCTATACCTCCAGCTTGCTATACCTCCAGTTTACTACAGCCCCAGTTTACTATATCTCTAGCTTGCTATACCCCCAGCTTGCTACAACCCCAGCTTACTACAACCCCAGCTAAATGCAACCCCAGTTTATTACACCTCCAGCTTACTGCAACCCCAGCTTACTAAACCCCAAGCTTACTATTATTACCTCAAGCCTGCTATACCTCCAGCTTACTACATCTCCAGCTTGTGAATGACAAGCCATGAGACTTGTAGTCTCCATAGCTACATGAGTTAGTTCCTTAATATCTATCTATCTATAGCTATGTTTATCTATGCATAGCTACACATGCATACATATATACGTGTCTATGTCTACCTGTATGTGTGTTTGTGAGAGAAAGAGAGAGAATAAGACACAAAATGAGAGAGAGCTCTCCCATTGATAGTGTTTCTCTGGCAAACCCTAACTAATCCAATACAATTTCTATGCAGTATGGAAAATGTTTATTTCATGGGCATGGATCCCCTATAAAGGCTTGAGATTAGCGTAACTGAAGATCTGTGAACAGTAGTTACACGGCTTACTAAAATTTCAAAAAGAAATAACATTTTAAAGACAATCGCCACAAGGGACAGTCTGATATGAATTTCACTTGTACATTATCCACCAAGCTCTTCTGCCTCCCTTTTGGCTTCAGGCATTGCTGTTGTTAGTCACCCAGCTTTATAAAGCTGCATACTTTGCCAATGTTCAAAGCAATGGAAAAAACAAAATATACTGACATTCAAGTCTTATCAGCAGATAATTTTCTGGGCTTGTGATAATTAGATCTTGATATTTCAGGAGAAATCATATCTCTACAGTTTCATACTATAGCCCTAGTTTTAAAAGGTGTTTAACTAAAGTTGGCATTCAACCATCAAGGAGGTGACTATGAAGAAATAAAATGTGACTAAGTGCAGATTCTGCTCATTAGCAGACATCTGCTGTACCTGATTTGGGGTCCTGGTGATCCTGGGTAATTTTATTCCCTGATTGTTTGGAGTCTAGATTTTTTTTAAAGATTTTTTTTTAACCAAATGGCATTGAAGACTTAGTATAAGGGAGAGAAGTGACATAACCCTAGGTGAGTCTTGTCTCTACAAAAGCTCTCAGATGAGTATTAGGGTACTTCTAAGATGCTAGGAAAGTATGCAATTTAAAGTGCAAACACAGGGTGACAGGCACCTGGAAAGAGGAGTGGAGAGGACAGTGAAGAAGCTCCGGGCTAGAAACGGGCCACTTGGCCTCCTAACATGCCCCAAAACTCCCTTTGAAGTGACAGCTGCTTGTTCTGCAAAAGCTCCTCTTCTCCTGACTGCCCAGGAATAGCAGCTGACCTGCCAAAAGGAAGGTCCTCGGGTCACTCTAATCTATGTACTACACACTGATCAATAACTCGGGGAGTCATGCCCCCACCCATAAACATGTAACTCAATCAACATTGTGAAGGTGGGGGCAGGATTTGCCCCTGGAAGCCTGCTGTGAGCAGCAGAAAATGTGGGTGATTTCATTATCTGAGATTGCTTTGTCATATTTCTGCTGAACCAAAGGATAACTGAAATGAACATTAATAATTCAGCACCACGGCCAGGGCTGCGGATCCTTGGGCCCTGCAGCTTCCAGACTGGGGTTCCTCCTCCTGGGTTGGATTCGGGGAAATAGACTGGACCCCTGTGACCATGAGGTGCCCCAGAGGCAAAGCCTGTCCCATTGCCTAACCTAGGTCAAATCTGAGGGGATTTCTGGCCCTTGAGGAAGGTGGAGTGTTTGTGGAACTGAAGTCCATTTCCAGCACTTGTGGTCAGGTCTGCCAGACAGCGTCTAGGACTTGGAGGACTCCCAGAGTCCCCAGGGTATGCTTCTGTCTCTTGATGCTCTTTCCTCAGAGGAAGCCATGATTTTCTTTTGACCCAAGGATAGGACAGGTCGGGGTGAATCCTTTGAAAAGAATGCTCCACCCTATCTTAACTTCAATCTCTTTCTCTCTCCTTCCCTTCCTCCTTCCCTCTTGTTTTACACCACATATTGTTTCTCTTTTTTTTAACATAATTCAAACATGCCCAAGCCAAGCTGCCCTTACATTTCAGCTTCCAGGGGAAGCAAACTCAAATGCATGAGGACCAGCGAACCCTCTAAAATGCAGAGTGGCCTGGGGACTAAGCACCAGGAAAGCTGCCCCTGTGGATGCCTGGGCACTGTGCCTGCCCTGCCTAAATTCATATCAGTTTTCTATTTTTCAAACACAATGCCACACAAAACATGCTTAGGAGTTGAAGTGACCCATGAGGTTCTGGCTTGTGACCCAGTCTCAACTGACTCCCTTGTTTACAGAGGACAAAATCGAGGACCTGAGTAAGAGAAGTGACAAACTCAGAGTCACACAGGGGAGACTCAGAGTCTCCCAGTTTCCAGGGTGTCTGAGCTTTTTTATACTCTTCTGTGCATTCATCCACTCAACAGTTCATTTATTCCCTCATTCAGTGCTGACTCTCTCCGGCCCCAGCCCTCAGGACCATCAGTAGGCAGTCAGGTATGACATTCAGGACTGACAAAGTCAAGGACTGTGGGACTAGGGGCCTCTGTGAGCCCCCAAAGCCTTCCTGTTAGAGCCAGTATAGGACACCTTCCCACTGACCTTTAACTATAACCTGCAACCATGGGCTCCTGAGTGATTAGCCGATGCAAATATTGCCTTCCCATTGTGCATCCATCAACTCACATTTGTCACTTGCACTGGTGGTTCAGTGGTAGAATTCTTGCTGCTGTTAACCCCTTGGCATTCTGGTTAGCAAGTTGGCCACTCCCTTTGCTCCAGGAGCAGGAGTGAATGGATTCACCCAATTACTGCCACCATTCAGTGCCAGGCTTCTGACACCCACTGCCCAAAGTTGAAATGAAAACCAAGAGTCAAGCTCAGTATGGCAGGGACACAGCCAAGGCCAGGCTGGGAGGACCAAAGAGGGCTTCACTCCCAAGACATGGCCAAGCTTCCAAGGGCTGCATATGTCCAGTGTGGGCAGCAGGCACCTAGCAAAAACCGTCTGGCTCAGCAGATGCCTGCCCGTGCCACCTGCATACTCAGCCCAGCAATGGACAGAACTCAGACTTGGCCTCAAGGCCCCATTGTCCAGAGAGGAGATGGCCTCTTTCCCCACTCTTCCAGGGGCAGGAAGAGGAACCAAGGACTGTGCACAGCCTGGAGGAGTTCTCTTCTGCTCCGTTTTCTCCTCCTTGAGCTCCCCCAGCCTCTGTCCTCATTCTCCAATTCCACAGACTCAGAGGGTCTGTAAAGAGTCTCTTCAAGCTTGTGTCCCCTTAGTGCTCATCACAGTCCCTTGAGGAAGATCTGGCGACCTGCAGTCCTGGCTCACAGGTGAGGAAGCTGAGGAGAAATGACCCACCTTTGCTGCAGGGTGAGTGCAAGACTGGATGGGATCCCACTGTTGCTGAAGTCCATGGAGAAGGTAGGGGGTGGGGGGTGCTCTGGAAGCAGCAGCAACCCTGGGATACAAGTACATTCTCGCCTCTGTGAAAAAGTTATGGCTTTGAGACAAAGATGGCCTCTGCCACGTTATCAGAGTCGTGTAACTAAGCAGGCATTTTGGAGAATGTGTTCAGCCTCAATACTTTCTAGTGCTTATTGAACACCTCCTGGTTACCTGGTATTTACGAAGTGCTCCAGCCAGTGTCCTAAGGGAGCCGGGTTTAATCTTTATAGCAATAACCACATGGACATAGGTACAGTGCAACCTCTGTTTTGCAAAGAGGAAATGAAGCAATCTCACTCAGTGAACAGAGGAGCAGTGTGACCAAAGCAGGGAACAGGGGGACCCAAACTGAAACAGATTTTATGCAGCTGAGAGAAGTAAAGAAAGGGTATCTCAAAAACCAGTTGCAGAAAGCCCCACTGTCCTCCCTGTGATGATGTCCTAGATGACCCAGCCCACCCACCTCCATTCCCTATGGCCTTTGCTTAAGGGGTGCGCTCTCCCCTGGGACTAGCTCCCAACAAATGGCTGGTTGTGCAAGTTCTCCACCCAGAGTGGCACCACATGCACCCCAGGTATGTGGCTGAAACCCACACAACGTTATCTCATGATCAGGCACCCAGGGGCAGCTGAGGTAGATCCTCTGCCTTGGGATGTCCCACAAGTACACAATCAAGGTGTCAGCCAGGTGTGGAGCCTCCCCTGAAAGCTCATGTGGGAAGGTTCTGCTTCCAAACCCATGGATCGTTGGCAGGATCCAGGCTTTGGTGGGTTGTTGGATTGAGCTTCTGTTTCCTGTTGGCTGCTATCCAGAGGCCAGTCCCAGTTCTTTGGCCCTTACGCTTCTTCTCTAGCATGGCTTCTCCCTTCATCAAAAGTATGTTTTCTGAAAATACAATTGAGCTCTGGATAGATGGGGGTTCCTGTAACCCAGAGTACTGTCTCCCCACATTGAACTATTTTATCAGTAGGAAGCAAATTACTCCAGAGGACAATTCAATGCTATAAAAACCAGAAGACAAGCCATAGGAAGAGCTAGCTCTCAAGCAAGTCATTGCTACACTAGTATGAATTAGTTTATCAGTTCTTTACAACAAAATGGTAAAGTGATGGCAAGGGGATTTTTTTTACTAAAGGGGAAAGGAGGGACAATTTTGGAGTCAGGTGAGCAAGTAAACCAAACAGAGGTTTTCTGGAGATTTCCATCCCTATGTGTGGACTGATGGAGGCAGAGAGAAAGAGATCAATCCACATGTCTTTTTTCCATTCATCCCTGTGCTATGGCTTCAACATTAAGTCATGAATGGAATATGACGGTACGACTAGCACCATGCTTGCACTGTTCCTTTGTCTTTGTGACAGTCACCAAAGCATCCCCCCCAACCTCGCAATGGCTTAAAAGACATCAAACTCTTGTATCTCATGTGTATCATCTCCGAAGCCAGACCCAGCATTCCCTGGGCCTGGTACAAAACTTCCAGACCCACAACTGTGGGAATTAGCCTTGTCACTTACATTTTGGACATTGCTGCTCCCTGCATTTTCAAAGCCACAGCAGTCTCCCTGGAGAGGTTATTTAAAGGAACACTTACTTTATTAAAAGACCTCTGGCAGAGACCCATCATTATCCAAGATTGGCTTAACAAAGGTTTAATAAAGACAACAATGAGATGATATTAACTCATTTGGCTCATGGTTAAGAACCTGACAAATCTGAGCAGTAGGGTTTTTTTTCAACATCAGTGAAGGAACAAATCTGTTTTCATTGGAAATTGGCTCATGTGCTGACGACCCAGAAATCCTGAAGCCATCAAGACACTAAACCTGTTGACATGCACCCAACCACCTTCCACCCACAAAGCTCACCACCACCCAAGCCAGAGCTTCCAAGGATGAGACATGGTGCTTAGAGAGCTGGGAGTCTGATTCACTCCCCTAACATAGCGACTTACCATTCTCGTCCATTTATTTTAAGCAAATTATTCAGTCAAGTTGACAAGCATGAAAAAAACATGACCTACCCTGGGCTTTTCAAAAGCGATTTTCGCCTAAATATGATTCATTGTGCTCTGATCTCTTGCTGTATTTTTATCAAATGTTCCATGCCAGCTCTTAAAAGGACACTGTCAACTCTGCTGGTTATGGCTGATTTCTTTGACTCTGTTGTCAGACGAATACCTTATCAACCTGCAACAGAAAATTTCACCTCCCAGATGATCTGGGAGATGCCCAAAGGAACCTCTGGAGAAAAACCATAAATCACATGTGATTTGCCAGTCCACATTCTAGTGCGATAGCCCCAATAATTAAAAGGGCACATATTGTCCTTGATCTCATGGTATAATTCAAAAAGGAGAGACAGATTTCCAACAAAAGAGTTAGATGGAGAAAAATAATGCTGGATATGGTTAAGTGTTCTGAATAAAACAAAATCAGGTGCTATAACACAATGTGGCCAGGGAGGCCAGATCGGGGATACAGAGGCTTCTGGAAAAGCACCATATAGCGGAGTTCTGAGTGAAGAGGGGGAGAGTCAGCCAGCAGAGAATAGCGGGTCTCCATGCACATTGCTGTAAATACCACAAGCCAGGTCAGGTGTAGTCCTTATAGACCATATGGCAGGAAGACTAGCTCCTCTCTGGTCAGAGAGCAGGAAGGTCTGCAAGGAAGGGTCCTGGGGTGTGGGCTCCTGCAGGGAACATTGAGGGAACCGAGGACATGAAACTCTGTCTTGTTATTATTTCACAGCCAGATCTAGCTCAGCGTTTGGCACAAGGAAGGTATTAGTGCTACTTGAGTAACCATCTAGGCATTAAAATTACAATATAGTTTGAGTAAGAAAATAAATGATATGTGGGTTTAAAGGGCATAGATATGTGCAACTAGCTAGTCGAAAATTCACAAAGGACTAGTCCTCCGTATGCAGGACCAACTCTTGATAGCAATAACTAGCTACCACTCTTTAAGCACTGAGTATTATGGTAAACCATTTAAATGTATTACTTTTCTTAATCCTTTGCAAAGTTTTTGAGAAGAGTATTATTTCCTTGCTCCACACGAAGATATTGAACCACACGGAGGCACACACTAATCCCCTTCACTTGTAGGTGGATGAAAGAAATGATGGAGAAAAAGTCTCAGATGTAGCCTGTCAAGTCCACCTCCTATCTCCACCACAATTCCCTTGCATGAATGGAGAAGGCTTCTGGGAAGTTGCTTTGAATGCCTTCTTGAGTTCACAGTGCTCGGTTTCCTTGTACTTCAATTCTTTATTCATTATTCAGAGATGTCTACAGAGTACCAGCTATGTTCCAGGTACTGTAATGGAGACATCTCAATTAAAAGAAAAAAAAGCAGTTGAAAGATTCTAGACCTGCTGGTCTTCTTCCTCCCCCATCCCTTCCCTACTACCAAGAGGTTATCCTTGGCCTGTGGAACAGAACGAATACAGCAGAAAGATTGGCAAACAATGCCTTTTGCCTGTCTCCTGCTCACCCCTACATCTGCGGGCCAGGTTCACTGAAACATACTGGCCTCTTTCAACCAGCAGGACATGCAGGGAGACCACTGCGAGAAATGGCAGAGAGGCTCTGTGCACAAAGTCTCAAGGTCACGGCTAGTGCCAAAGCTTTCTCTTTGTTCACTGAGATGCCTCAGTGGTCAATCTTGTGACCAAATTTGGTAGCCAGATTTTATAGCTAGTTTTCAGATCAATTCAGATTCAAAGTCCCCCCCTTCTTGGACATACTAGCAACCTCAAGCACCCCATGGCTTCATCCTCCAGCCACTATGAGTCCCAGCCCCCCCATCTGGGCCATGAATCAGTTTCCTTATCCCAACTTGGATTTTCATATTGCTATTGGATGCTTCTCCCACCTCTCTTTTGGAAAATAATGGCAAGAAAAAAAGGGTTTTCTCCTAACTGAGAAAGAAAAGGAAAAAGTCAGCTCTTTTGCAAAGAAAGATGGAGAACATTGGGCTGGGACCAGATGACCAGCAGCCTTCTCCTTGGTTTCTCTCTAGTTTAAGTGTAAGTTAAACTCCATGGAGTTTAATGGAGACCAGATACCATCCCTTGCTTTCCACTAGGGCAAAGGCATAGTGTGCATTCCCATAGCCCTTAGTTTGTGTCTCCTAATGGAAGACCTCACACCTAGTTCTGAGAAAGGAAAAACCTGCCACTCCCCATGTTCTCCCATCAGTTCTCATGCCCTAACAAGGCCTCTGGTCTTTAAACCTCAAACCATTCAAATCCCCTGGACTTGGAAGTAGCTCAACTAGAAACTGTCGCCACCATCTACTGACTTGGATCACTTTGGGTGAGTTATTAAATCCCTTGGGGCACCATTTTCCTATCTATAAAATGGGGGATAATCATATTCATCTCATGAAAGTTCTTGCAGTCTCTGCACAGTAGCTGACACACAGCCTCCTGTGGTGCTCTGTGCTGCCTGCTCATTAGAATCACCTGGGGAGCTTTCAAAAAATATTGATATTCAGGCTCGAACTCAGACCCATGAAATTGGAACCTCTGGTTGGGAGAGCCTGGGCATCAGTACCATTTAAGACTCCCTAGGTAATTCTAATTTGCAGCCAGGAAAGACAGGTCCTTCACTAGATAAATGCTAGCTATTATGGTTGTTGTTGCTACTGTTTTTAATCCACATTGTCCAGACAAAAACCCCAAAGGCATGAGACCTCTAAGAAAAAATCTTGCTTATATCTGAAAATGGTGGAGTATTTCTGACTCCCGGCCAAACCCGGGTCATCATTCAGAGGAAACAAAATGAACCTCGGATGTTCATAGCCCGTGGCAGGGTGTCTTAGGTAAAAGGCCCCTAATCAAAAATTATAGGGATAATTGGCAATTGGCTCTTCATAAGGGCAAAGTAATCTGAATTAAGCAGTGTGAGTTATCAGGGTGACGAGTCTGTGGCTTGGGTTCTGGGCATCTGCCACTGCTGCATAATGAATCAGCCTGGGGACCAGGCTCCTCCCTGCAGCAGTGTTCACATCTGAGACCAGTACACAAAAGTACTCAGTGAGCAGAGCACACTGGGTGACTGTAGATACCACTGCTTGCTCTAGAGCAATGGGCATGAGAAACTTGGTGCCCATACACCCCACAAGGCAAATGTGAGAGCGGTCCCAGGAAGCAACTGTCTCCTGCTCCCTGCGTGGTCACTTGGTAACAAGCTGCTGGTTTTGTGGTGTCACTGCCTTGTGGTGTGATTTATGGCAACAATGTCTTCAAAGGCAATTTAAAAAAAAAAAAAGCAAGAAGGAAATAAAACCCTTCTCTCCCTCCCTGTGTCCCTTTACCTCTGAATGGACTCCCAGCTCTCATTATTTCATTAGCTGCTCTCATTCCCTCGATAGCGACTGGGTTCATGAGCATTTGATTTAAGTTGCAATTAAAAGCCCCAATCACAGAAATACATTTTCAGAAGATAATTGGGTGCATCATGCCAGCTTGTTGGCCTGTTAGCTGCCTCTAATTGTTGGCCAGCAAATTAAAAGCAAGTACAAATAAATAGTTCATCCAAAGATACATCAAAGAGAAGGAAGTCATATTCCTACTGATCAAAGACTGCCCTCTGCCCCAATCACATCTTGCCCTCACTCAGGACAGCTCTGCCACTCTGGTTTAAAAGATGTAGAAGGCATTTTCCTTGCTTCACATTCACCAGAAAACAGAATAAAGAGCTCTTGAGACAATGCTGTCTTGCTCTTTCCCTCCACATCCTGTATCTTCCTTTTTCCTTTAAGTGAGAGCCCCCAAGTACATTTGTGAGATCTTTCTTTTTTCCACTTTCTCCATACCCTTCCTCTTTGTAGAAGTCCACAGTATTCGCTTGAGCTAAAGAATGTCTTTTTATAATCTTTTTCCCCATAAAGATGATAGAGATAGAATAAGTGCCTCTTCAAGTTGTAAGTTAACCCTCAAGTGGGGGAGAAAGGGTGGGTGGGAACTTGGGCAGTAAAGAAACTGTAAGCATTCAATGGGAGTGGAGAAGATAAAAATAAATCCAAGGGAGACGAGTAATCTACAATTCTAGCATATTCCACTCTGGCTTGGGAAAGCACGCCTCTCTACACTCTCTTCTTAGTTGATATAAATTAGGAGTTGGAGTAAATCCTATTGGTTTTGCAATTACTGTCCTGGTTGTGCAACTTTGGTCAACGGATATCACTGCTTGACACAACTAAGTAGAAGCTGTAAATTGATTGTATGAGTCAGATCAGTTTCCAGTCTATGCTGCTTTGCTTCAAAAATGGTCTTTTCTTATGTAGGGCCTGTTACTGTTATCTGAGTAGGAAGATACAAAGCAGAGAGTTGGGCAGAGCTGTGGTTCTCATGCAGCCACCCTGATCTGGCTGCAGCCTAGCCAGGTCGACCAGCATCTAGTGAAAGGGAAGCACTGGGCAGAGTCAGTGACAATCTCCTCCCAGGAGTCCAGAGAGAAAAAGAGGCACCCTTCCTTGTGGGGCAGAGACTATTCAGAAGACAGAGTTGTACCCACTCTTGCCACCACAGAGGTAAAAAATAAGGCCGAGGTGGACCAGAAAGCCCCGCTTGAACACCAAGAGGCCACACCTTGCAGTGTCAGATAAGACTAAATTAAACCACATAGAAAGCACATTGTCACTGGCCATTTCTGTCATGAGAGCGCTTTGCTCAGGTTCTCTTTCCATTGAATTGTCTGCCCTTGCTACTAAAAGAATTCTCACTGAGACAGATTCCAAACCTGAGGTTCTTAGTTTCCCAGACTTTCCCCATTGACCCTTCTGGGGATGAAGATCAAGAGATGCCAGCTGCAGCAATGCTCATCCAGAAACCCCCTAAGCACCCAGGAGCTTACAGTGTCTTAGGACTGACCCTGTCTTGGGAATAACTGAACCACAGTCTGAATATTGTGTTCCAAAGATTCAGATGGAGTAAAGACTTGTAAACGTGCAGGAAAGGCTCAATATTTCGCTTATAGCCTTAGAGCTACAAGGTGAAGCCATCTCGGTGCGAATCACCAATCATCGCAACAGCTAACATCGGTCAGTGAAGACTCAGTAGACTGCACTAGGCTATTCTTTCTGAGAGTATCAATGACAATTTGATTTATTTTCTCCATTTTATTGATTATATATATTTCCTTACATTGTTGTATACCCCAAAGTCCACCCACCACTGTTACCCAGGAACTGTCATCCTAGTCACTCGCGCTCATCCCTCCCTTGATTTTGCCCTCCCAATGACAATTTGATTTAGATGATTAATTTCTTCACCGATAGTCATTTCTTCCTGATTTAAGTCAGAAACTAAATAATACAAACTGACTGAAATGTCATTGCAGAATCAATAAAACATCCTCAACAGATAATTATAACATGAATGCGCTTACTCTCCGGTTGGTGCATCCATCATAGTTAATGGGGATAAGTTGGAATAATTTTAATTAAAGACAGTTGGATTCTGTTGCCTGAAGTCATTGAATGATGAAGCATGGGAGTTCTGAGAGCTAAGGACACAGGGGTTTTATGTCCAGGGTTGGCCGGAACCCTGGGATCTTTAGAAGTGCTTTTTAGCTCATATAGGAAGTAGTGGGGGAGAGAGAGCGGAATGTCAGAAGCTCCAAGATTTCTAGTCCTATTTCAAACAGATCACCTCTGAAAGTGAATTTATTTGAAAATGGTCTAGGCTACAATAGGAAGAGAAGAAAGAAGAGAATAATAAAAGAACAGCAAGAGAAGAGAACGAGTTTAAAAACCATTGATCTCATCCACCCTCCTCATCTTGCCAGTGCAGAAACAGGCTTAGCAAGTAGAAGGTTCCTGCCCAATGTCCTTCAGAGGCTCTCCAACAATGCCTGGACATGCTCAACCAAATGTGTTTCCCATGACATCATCGTAGATTTTAGAAATAGGGATTTATTTCATGGTGGCAAGAATTTGAGGCAGCATGTCCCAAAACATCACCAGCAGGACCCTGCTCTTTGTCTCGACTCCTAACCAGCGACACACACCACACGCCATGTGTCAGCCCTGGTCCCGACTGCAGCTAAACGGTTCATTTAGGGTCTTCCTCATATGATCTAGAATCCATGGCCAACAGCTCTTAGCAAGGGAAGCCCATCCTCAGTTGGTACCTGATTTAGTAATTAGCCATGTTTTCACTCGTTGACATGTACTAAGCATGAAAGATTATACTGGATACTCAAAGATTATCAGAAAAAATAGGTCAGTAGCCACTTTCTTGTGGTCTGGAAAGAAGGTACAATCAGCAGACCAATTATAACATTATGAGTTTCAACTGGTGTTCCTTACCTGTCAGACTATCATCTCTAAGGGCAGGGACAGCAGCCATCAATCACTGAACATCTCCACCACTTACACGACACTGTGCTCATGTGACTGCTCAGGAACTATTTGCTAGAGACTTTAAAAGGGCAATAATAATAAAAGTCAACATTTGTCATGTATCAGATACTATTAGAAATCAGCATGTAATAAAGTATTCAATCTTTACAACCCTGAAGTACTTATATTATTTAATACCCCATTTCCCAGCTAAGGCAAGAGAGTTAAGAACATTGTCCAAGGTGAAATAGTCAATAAATGATGGTGCTGTTTTGTTCTAAGTCATTCCCAAATAGCTTACCTTTAGCTATCTTCTTAATGTCTCCAAAAATGTCATGGTAGTTCAGGAGAGGAAAAGGTAATTTTTTAGAAAGAGATCAGAGAAAACTTCATAGAAGAGGTAGAAATTGATCTCTGCTTTCAAAAATTTGTATAATTTGAAATTTAGGAGATGGAAAGGGGGGTTCCAAGGAAGGTGAATTTTCTGCATGTAGAGATTTATGCTAAATCTTATTTATCTGCCACACTAAGCTTTATTTCTACATTTTTTTGAGACTTGGTCTCACTATTTTTGCCCATGGAACCACAGGCTCATGTTGCCCAGGGTACCACAGCAATCACCAGCCTCAGCTTCCCAGGTAGCTGGGATTACAGGTGCATGCCACCACGCCCAGCTATTTTTTTGGGACTAGGTCTCGCTGTGTTGCCCCAAGTGGCACTCTAACTGTGATCCCTAGCCCCAGCCGCTTCATAGGCTGAAGCTTATAGGCACGAGTCACCATGCCCAGCTGGGTTCCAAGGAAGGAAGACAGAATGAGTAAAGGCATGGCAGGGAGACCCTGTGCACATGTGAAAAGCAAGTTGAATTCAGAAGGAGCTTGTTCTTGATCAAAGAAATGCAAGGAAGTGTGGCCAGGGAGAAGGATCAGAGTCAAGTGTAAGGAAGCAACCAGAATCAGTGAATGTGACATAGTTAGAGGTCAACCTTAGACAAGATTTCTATCAGGTCCATGAAGAGTTGGGAAATGGGGGTGTAGTGAGAGAAGATGGCAAACTTAAGGGCCATGTTTAGTTCTCTTTGGTAAATGAACCAGGGTTGGATTCAGGACCCAGACTGTGGCCATCGTTCCATAGCTGATATCATTACTAAGGGAAGCGGTTAGGTCAGTTTCACTTTTATTGAGCTACCCTGATGCTCTTGACTGAAGAGGAACCTGAGATTCAGCTGCAAAAACTATGCAACCAGTGGCTGAATTACCATTACCGTGCAGAGGACAGTTTCTAGGTAGAACAGTTGTGAATCTAGATGCTGATTCTAGAGACAATGCCTTTAGTCTCAAAGGACCCACATTTCAGGGCCAGACATAAACATGTGATCAAATACCTGAATACTTCAGAAATTGCCTCAGTTGAAAACCCATAAATTCTTTAAATCCTTGGACCCCTATTAGAAAAAGCTCACAGCCTAGACTTTGGTAATGCATTAAGACTATAACATGGCTAAAAAAGGGAAGAACAAAAACCTGTGACTTAGTACAAACAAGTAGTGTTAACTACGATTTTAAAGTTATTAGTGAGTATGCCTATTATTTCTAGAAACCCAGACTCCATGACTGCATTGGGTAGCCCTGGTCACCACATGAAACCCACTGTCCTTGACTTTAGACTGTGCTCCAAGATGCCAAGGGTGACCTGGTACTGCACTTGACTCCACATAGCATAACATTTGGGAAAGTGTTTGGGAAAAACAAATGAAGATGATATGACTTCTTCAGTATGATGGGAGGAACTCATGAAGTCAAGGAATGTACATTTCAGTTGACCTCTCTACACAGCCCTAGAATCACCCCATACCTTCCTGCTGATTGCACTGCAGGTCTTGCTTCTACCTCCTCCTTGTGTTATAAACTCTGTGACCTGACTTCACAGTTCTTCCCATTAACAGCTAAAGTCTGGCAGACAAGGCAAGTCTAAGGCATCTCAGCAAAGCATCACAGTTTCAAAATTTAAGAAGATACTCACTCTTGGGGGCAGGTAATTATAGGGAACCTCCTTAAAACCTGTGCTTGGGTGCCTTGCTTCCCCTTCCCTGGTCCCACTACTGCTGGAGACTTTCTTGAGCCAACAGGGCATAGCTGATGTGGTGCCAGTTTTGAACATTGGCCTCAAATTGGAACCCACCATTGTCCCAATAGTAGGCCAGGCTAGCCTGCAGGAGGATGAGAGACCATGTGGAGGAGAAACACACAGTCCCAACCAATGTCATCCTGGGCCAGCCAGCCCCCAACTGACCTATCAGTTGACCACAAATCTGCAGCAAGCCCAGTGAGGTAAGCCCAGTCACGCCCAGATCAGTAGAACTGCCAAGGAACCCACCAACTCATGAGAAATTGCTTTAAGATGTTTCGGAGTGGTTTGTTTTTCAGTAATAGGTAACTACTATACCTTCTTAACTTTTATTTTACTACACCACAAATGCTTTCTTCTCCTAAAGCACTTGTTCAAAATAAATAAGCATATAATCCCGTTGAGACTGGATTAGAAAAGACTCAAGTTTCTAGGATGCAAAGTAAAGAGATTTATTTTACTTCTAGCTCTTCCAGCAATCTTGGACAAATCTCTTTCAATCCTGGGACTTGAGACCTTCTTAAAAATGATTTGCTTATTCCAGAACATCTGTATCTGGGTTTCTTTACACATTGCAACTCCAGTGTCTTGAGAATGGCTGTCTTCTATGCAGAGTGGAAGAACTCTGAGATTCATCAGAAGAGCATTTTATCATCAGTGGATGAGGTCTGCCATGGTCAATGTTAGTGAGGAACAGGGTGGGCAGATGGGGGAGCCACACACACTGCCTATGAATATCATGACTTGTCTAGATCCTCTCTAAGGACCCTTCGGCACTGCATGCCTCATTCTTTCTGCTTAAAGGGGTTATTTTTGCCAGATCAACCAGCTTTGAAGACCTCTTGCTACCATGGACAGCTCTTCCTTTATTTCCTACCCTCAGTGCTTCAGCCCAAAACTTAAGTTCTGCAAGTTTTCAAAGCAAGAATGCAAATCATATGGTACTTCTCATTATCCTTTTGATTTATTTCCCTGAGCCTAATCCCTTCAAGTTCCATCCATGTTGCTGAAAATAAAAAAAAAGTCTCCTTTTCATGATTGAGTAGTATCCTATTATCTACATACGGCACATCTTCTGAATCCATTTATCCATTGTTGGACACTTAATCTGTTTCCATGTCTTGGCAGGTGGGATGTGCTGCCATGAACACAATCATGCATATAGCTTAGAACTAGAGGAATATAAGGAAAAGCAAGGGAGTCACACAAGCACAATGAGAAGGTAGTTACCAGAGAGGAAGGAGGAGAAAGGAAATAAATCATGGGCAATTGACAATTTGGTGGGTATGGCAAGATATATGCAACTGCTAAGGGGAGCTCCTGTATACCTGAAACTTATACAGTGTCATAAACTATTATCTCAATAAAATGGGAAAAATTATTTGGAGAATGAAATCAGAAAGACAAACAAGCAAAAAAGCCAAGGATGCAAAGCCTGGGACAGGTACCTGAGCTGCTTTCCTGAGTCCGTGGATAGACGTTCATCAGAGTGACCCACCCACACAGCTGACTTGGTTGAGCTGTCTTGAAGGTTTAGTGCTAAGCAGAAAAAACAGCTCTGATGACATTCAAATCTGGGGGTGGGGGAGACTCAATTTTACAATCATAAGAGAAATTTACTTCCATGAGTCCCACTTTTCCTGAAGAGTCACACGGACAGGAAGGGTCCTGTGTGGGGGTGCGCTACAGAACAGCCATCTTCATAGCATCTTGCACCAGCTCCCAGCCACCCAGCGCCTCAGCTGGAGGGTGAATCTCCTCTTGCTTAAAAACTCAGGCTCCAGGTCGTAAAAGCTGGCTGTCCTCATTCAGCAAATGGAGTTAAAAATAGTTCTTTGCATATGGAAATTACCTCACAGCTTACAAAATGTTTTCACAACCTTAATTTCATTTGATCCTCAAAACAGCCCTGTGATGAGAAAACTGAGGTCCGAACAGTGTAGGTGAGATATCTGAGGGCAAGCAGAAAGCAGAAAGAGCTGGAACCTGCACAGAGACCTTCTCATCCAGACCCCATCTTCTTTCCACCATGCAAAACTGCGTTTTCTTACCTATCACTCACATGGCCAGATGACCACTGCCTACAACACCTGACCACCCTCTCTGCCATCCCACTCACAGTTAGTGGGTCAGGCAAATCAGGGGAACCTACTGTCAGCTCACTGTAACTCTGATTCACCAGCCTCCACTCCTCATCAAGCCCTGGTTGCCAGATATATTGATGAAGTGGGTCTAGCTCAATTCCATTCCACACAGGGAGGCAGCGTGTTGCAGTGATGTGACAGAAGCTTTTCAGTCAGGCAAACTTGAGCACAAACCCTGTCGCTGCCACTTCCTAGTGGATAATGTGGGCAAATTACCTCATCTCTCTGGCTCTTGGTATTTATTCATTTCTGCATGTGGAAATAATAATAGTAATACCACATGGCAAGTTTTGCAAGCAGTTAATACAGTAGTACATTCGTAAACAAAGCAGTGAACGTAAAAGAGTCTAATACAGTGTCTGAAACAGTGAACTCAGCCATATTAGTAGTCACTCACTAGTAGCAATGCTTGATGCTGAGCAAGACAAGCAGGTAAACCAGGAGCTTAAGGGGCACCAACCATCCCTTCCCTGGTGTGTGGCCACTCTCTCAAGGCCTCTCTAGTAATGAGAAGCAGGAAGCACACCCAGCCAGCCTCCCTGGGTCCCATTCATCAGCACTAACAAGACCACTATATCAACGCTAGATTTATCAGGTGTAGGATGCATAAAATACACTGGGAAAGCAGAAGTGGGTTGTATAATCAGGTGTGTGATTAGTCATGCTAATGGCATTTATTATACTACAAGTAGAACTAATTTACAATAATTTAATCATCAACAAACAACTATGTAGGAAGAAGCAGCCGGCTGGTTGGATTTTTGAAGAAGGGCTCTTGACTTACAGTTCCAGTGTGACCCAGAGCTTGTGTCTTCCGAGGAGGGGAGGGGAGACTGGGCTGTGTGTCCATGAGGATGATCAACAGCGTTTGCACAACAGCACTGGGGTTTTCAGAGCTCCCCCATGTATAGGGCCTCACCTGACACTGGGGTGCATCCTACAACCATCATTTTTAAACTTGATTGAATGTATCAAAGCGAGGTGAGAAGGAGCACTGGATGGGACTCCAGCCAGGTCGTCTAACTCCAGATCCTGTGTGCTTTCTGAACTGGTGGTGTTTATCCAGTGGTATGTATCAGGAAAGCCTGGGAGGTCTTATAAAGAAACAAGAAATAACCCAGCACAGGTTTATTCTGATTCAGTAATCTGGGATAAAAGAATCTGATTCAGTAATGTGCTTCAAACTGAAAGCCACTGGGTTACAAAAGTCCAGACTAGGAGGTGATCATGGCTCCATCCTGTGACCAGCTGTGTGACTTAGGTCAAGTGACGTCATCTCTCTGGGCCTCAGTTTCCTCATCTGTCAAAAGGGATGATACCTACATCTTCTGAAAATGTCACTGAGGAGAAACTAAAAGACCGAACAGAAGTGGGAAAGCATAACTGAAACCCTAATAACAGAGAAATAAACGTTGGTTTCCCCAGTCCCTGGGCAGCGGATATCCGACACAAGAACCTGAGGATGCATACGGTTTTCCTTTGTTACCAGTTGCTGTTCTCTGGCATCCGGAGCTATTGCTCGTTTTTTCAATGGAATGCTTTAAAAGCAAAAATTTAAAAAAAGAAGCACAAAATGACCTGCTCCCCAAGAACAGAGCGCTCAGCTCTCCTGCCAAGAGCCTGGCCACAGCAAGCCCCCGAAGGCGCTTTCCACCCCAACTGCCTGCTGCAGTGAGGGCCTGCCCCCCCCCCACCCCTCCTGGCTCCTCCAGGGCCAGGCGCCTCCCCAAACCAGAGGAGGTCTCCCATACTGCTTTCATTTTTGCTGCCTGAGAAAAACAAAAGGGTCAAATAAAAGGCATTCTAGGGAGGACCCAGAAAAGAAATCAGTGGTTCCCTCATAGTGGAGATAATGATTAAAGGTTGCCCAGGTGCCTGATTTCTGGGGTTCCAGAAAGGCGCTTTTGATATCTCTCACCTTGATCTAACTCACCGAGGTGCTGCCAGCCCCTGCCCTGAGCGCCCCACCCAGGCATCTGCGTGTTGAGCCCCCAGGGGGACATTGGGGGTGGCAACAGGAGTAAAGTTGGCAAAGATGCCTACAGAGACCCTGGCAGCACTGGCTGCTTCCACACAAACCAGGGGCTTCTCCCCCCTTCCAAGCAACAGCAGTCTGACCTTGGCTCAGTTATCTGCCCCTCCAGTCCCTCTCTGGGCGGGGGGGTTCCTTCCAAGGGCCCCAGGAGCTGACGGTTCAGTCCTCTGCTGCCCTCTCCACAGGTGACCAGACTGTCCTCACCAGCTCTTAGGTGTTCTCAGTCAGCTCTGGAGAGAAGAGGCTCTGGCTTCAGCCTGCCAGGAAAAGCCTTCAGCTGTCAACGTGTGAAGCTTAATGAGCTGGTGATGAAGAGGAAGGTGTCCCACCTTTTCAAACCCAGCGTAATCCCAGCTGCTTAATTGCACCCAGCTGTCTTGAAGCTCCTTGCAGCCTGATTCACCTGTCCAGTGAGAAGGTCCAACTGGCTGACCACATGGGCGAGGCGTTGGGATCACTGACAATGGGTCAAATCTGATCCAAAATGCAACAAGAGAAATCAATGGCTCTGGCTCTGCAGCCCACAGACCCTGGCCTGCAGGCCACAATCCCATACTGGAGGCATGCGGGCTCTGGTCTGGAGAAGTGCACGGTATTTAAAAATAAAAGTCATGCGATCATGTAATTCCGGGTGGTAAAGACATTTGCTGCATATGCCATCATCTTAGGAAAGCTAGATTTCTGGTTTCTCATCTAAAATCCGAAGATGTAAGCTGTACCAGGCCCATGTTCTGTCAGATTTGCTATGGGGAGGTGTGAGCCCCAGACAGCACCATGCCCTATAGTCTCTTTGCACTTGAGTCCTCATTTCTATATGTCATGCGAATGGCCTGGTCTTAACCTGGGTTTTGGTGTTTTCCATGTATGCATGACCTGTCACTGGGTTCTGCGGTCCTTCAGACAGTGCAGGAAGGCCTTGGGTCCAGGTTTAGAGAACTGGGAGCATGTAAGTAAAGCACCAGGCTCTTCAGTCTGGAGGTGCATGGGGAGATGACCTCCCTGAAGCACAAAGCCATCCTTGGAGTGTACCCATCACTGCCTGGTGACCTCCTGGGTCATCCGATCAGGGGCAGCATGGTCATCACCAGCTCCAACTTGGGGAGTCTAGCGCACTGCGGCACTCAGAGGGACAGTCACTTCTCACTCCCAGTACTGCTCCAACCCCTGCCCACAGCCAGATTTAATAAAGGACCAGCAAGAAAATATATGGCATGATTCAAAAGAGAAGAGTGTGGGGTGGGCTGGTGGGGTGCTTGCCTGGAGCTTGTTAGGGCACGAATGCCCAGTCAGGACAAGGTGTGCTCCCACCCCCTTTAATTGCACGCCCCGTTTTGCCCACTCTGCTCAGCCAACCCGCAGAGCCTCCGACGTTTAAAGATTACCAAGGCGAGTCTGTAACGAAGCCGCTCCCTCTTTGTCTGTCCTTGCGCCAACAGCAGCAGAAGGGATACTAATTAGAGGGTGAATTATTAGCTTCCCATGGTGCACTGCAGGGACATTAAAAATGAGGGGGCCTCGCTGCTCGCCTTTTAGATGGTTAGTCTTGGTTTAATATATTCGTGTTTCTAGGTGAGCAGCAGGGGACAGTTTTTATGATTATAATTGTTGCATAATTACTGGCCTAAGGTTGCCTATTGTTAAATAAAAATGCTGAGATACTAATGTTTTATTGAACAGTACAAGGAGATAAAATTGTAATATCTTTTCCTGAGCAATCAAGGCTGCTCATTCGCAGCCTAGTGACAACCGTGAGTCGTCTCCTGGAAAAGGTGGACCCAACCTGCCTGGACTGCAAGTCAAATTTGACATGTTTGCTTGGGGTGGGGTGGGGTTTGGGGGGGGCGGAGAAGGTAAAAGGAAACTGAGAGGTCTGGGAGCCCTTCCCACTGTCTCTGCGCATTGCATGGTACAGGTCAACACACCCACTGTCCACATGAAGTTGGACTCTCAGCCAGCTGGTTCTGGCTAGAAAATGCCTCTTCCACAAAGGATGCTCATTCCTATGAGAGAAACAGAAAGGACATTGAGGCAGACAACAAGGGCTGCTGAGCCAGGGAAACCACCCCTCTGCTGATGGACCTGGAACTCCCAGTGTGTCCTCCCTACAGCCCACGTTTCACAGTTTGCTGAGACTCCTACAGCTAGCCAGGCAAGAGGTGCTTCCTGCCAGTGCCAAGAGAAACTGAGTCAGGTCTGCATTTGTCCTACCAGGAAAGCACAGAAAAAGGCAGGAGGCAGTGTCTTGTTTCTTGTGCATATGGTGGTCCAGTTTTCCCAGTACCATTTATTGAAGAGACTATCCTTGTTCCAGTGTATAGTCTGTGATTCCACTCCTAGGAATCTACTCAAAAGACACAAAAACACTCACTCAAAAGGCAACCTGCACTCCCATGTTTATTGTAGTACTATTTACAACAGCCAGGATATGGAAATAACCCAAATGCTCCACAACAAAGGGGCAGATCAAGAGACTGTGAGCTATATATGCAATGGAATACTACTCAGTCATCAAAAAGATAAACCCATGCCATTTGTGGCAACATGAATGGGGCTGGAAGGAATGATGCTAAGCAAAATAGAAGGGAAAAGAAAAATATTGGAGGTTTATTACTTATTAGGTAAAATATAAGGAAACCAAACAGAGGCTCAGGAAAAAGATAAAACTTGCAGGCAAACTATAAACTGAGCTATACATAGCAGTCAGAGGGAGAGGGATCAAAGGAAGAGAAGAGCAAAAGGGACTATGTTGATGAGTCATGGGTGTTGTGGTAGTGGGAGAATTATAGGACCACACCTGAGGGGAGAGATGAAATATTATACAAAAATGAACAATGATACAAGAAAAATAAACAAATAAATAAACAAAAGAAAGCCAGGAAAAGCTAGTCACTTGGGCAAAAAGTAAATACCTGATAACCACAGTCTGGGTTTTCAGCTGTTCCATCCTTCAGAGGGGTGACATGAGCCAGGTCACTGTTTTTAAATGCAAAGGGTGTGAACAACCAGAGAAATGGAGGCAGGGAGTGCGCAGAGCAAACCTGAATTTCAGAAAGTCAAAAACAGCAGCTTCTGTCCCACAAGATGCCTTCTTGCCCACCCATCATCGGCTCCTACTTCCTGGCCGAGAATGTCACAGCAACCATGAAACAGACACCAGCTTTCTTCTCTCCAGGTTCTGATCTGGCTTTTCCAGACCAAACCTCAGTCACATGGGAAGAGCCCTACACCAGGAGCTCACCTGA
This sequence comes from Uropsilus gracilis, assembly GCA_004024945.1. Lineage (NCBI taxonomy): Eukaryota > Metazoa > Chordata > Mammalia > Eulipotyphla > Talpidae > Uropsilus > Uropsilus gracilis. The sequence goes on from PVHY01001352.1 coordinate 121,551, forward strand.
GTCTGTTCCCTGTTCAGCCACCCCTCTGCAATTTCTAGACAAGTCATTTCAATAAAGACATAAAATGGAATCAACGCTATGCACATCAACCAAATCACATGAGCATGGATGAACTTCAAAGAACCAAGAACTGTCAGAGCCAGAAGTGTTCATCTGGTCCAATTTCTTTCCAAGTGTAGGAAATCTCCCCATCGCATTCCCCATCCTTCCTCTGCACAAAGTTGAAAGCCCAACAACTCCCCCTTTGACTGCATGGCTGCAAGTTAGCTTCTTCACATGAGCTGAACTCTGCCTTGTCCCTAAGGACTACCCTGAGCTGCAGCTTCTTGCACTGTGGCTTTGCAGGAATTTGAAGACAGTGATTAGCCAGCTTGGTCTGTCCTTCTCCAGGACAAGAATTGAAGGTTCCTCTGTTGTTCTTTATATTTCACATCCTTTATCATAGTGTTCCTCTGAATTCTCCTGTCAGATGTCCCACTTATCCCCCATCAGAAGGGAACACAACTTCATATGTAAGGTAGTTGGTCCAGACCACCTCACTTAATCTAGTCACTATACTTCTGTTCATGCAGTCTAGGACTGGCAAGTTTCTTAGCAGTTATATCCCACAATTGGCTCATGCTGAGTCTCTGGGCAACTAAATCCTCCAGACCTTTTTCAAGTGAATGGTTTCCCTCGGGAAAATAATGACAACCTTCTTCTACATGTACAATTATTTTGAAACTAGAGATAGGATTTTATATTTCTTTCAGTCTTATTTCAATATATTGGATTGGCTACCACTTTCAAAATCATGACAGATCTCTATAATTCCTGATTCTGCCACCCACATGCTTGAATTAGAAAGTGCTGCCTACTAACTTTGTATTATCTGTATCTTTGATGAAGTGTTAATGGTATTGATCCATGGGGGATCTATTATATCAAAGGAAGTTATCCAGGATCATAGAAATGTACAAGTCAGCAAAACTTTCACAACCAAGTATAAAAATAAACATAAAAATGAAGAAATGCTTCTATATACCCAAATGAGATCAAAGATCTTAGAATCACACCTAAATTTGACCAAGTAAAATTAAGATTATGTAAATCTAAGCCATTCCTATATCACTCAGTTTCCCTTTTTTCCAAGGAACAAAGAACATTTTTCCTTGTTACTCATTTTTCTTTTTATTTAAGGCATTTTCAAGAAACTGGACATCTAAATTTTGTTTCCTAAAATAACATTTATTACCAAAAATAAGATAAAGATATCTACTCTCAAAACTTCTATCAGGTAAAGTTTCTAGCCAGGGCAATTAGAGAAAAGACAAGAATTAAAATGACCTCCATTTCCAAATGACAAGACCTTATGTATAAAAAAAAACCTAAGAAATCCACTGAAACCTTACTAAGAAACAGTTTAGCAAGGTTGCAGGACACAAGATCAATATACAAAAGTCAACTGTATTTCTCTACATTTACACTGAACTCTCTGAAAATTAAGTTAAGAAAATAACATCACCATCTTACCAACACTTATTGCTGCCTGTATATATATATATATACATATATATATATATATACAGGCAGCAATAAGTGTTGGATATATATATAACACATATATATGTATATATATATATATATATATATATATATACAGGCAGCAATAAGTGTTGGTGCATATGTAGAGAAAAAGGAACTCTCTTACACTGCTGGTGGGAGTGCAAACTGACCCAACAACTGTGAAAAACTGTGTGGAGGACCCTCAAACAATTGAAAGTGGAATTACCACTTGACCCAGCAATCCCACTACTGGGAATCTACCCAGAGGACATGAAAACACTGATTCAAAAGGACACCTGTACACGCGTGTTTATTGCAGCTCTGTCTACAATTGTCAAGATAAGGAAACAACCCAAATGACCCAAAACTGATGAATGGCTGAAAAAATTGTGGTATATGTACACGATGGAATATCATGCATCAATCAAAGAGGACAAACATAAATCATTTGCAGCAACATGGATGGAGCTAGAAGGACTCATATTAGCATAAATAAACCAGAAAAAAAAGAGAAATATGAGTTGGTCTCACTTATATTAAGGATATAGAAAAAAAAAACCAAACAAGAAAAATTAGAAACAGCCAACAGAACCAAACCATAGAGTGAGAGAAGGGGAGGAGGAAGAAGACGGGTAGGTGGAGGGCACAAAAGATTAAGATGGTTAAAGGGTATTAAGGAAGTGGGAAAACCCCGGGGTACATAGTGAGGTAATATAAATATATATATAACAAAAAAAAAAAAAAAAGAAAACGTCACTTGCTATAACATTTAAAAATAAAATACTTTGAATAAACTTAATGAAACAAGCACAAAACTCACCTTTGAAATTTACAAAACAATGAAAGAAATTTAAAGCACACCAAAAAAACAAACAAATGTACACAAAAACAGAAAGATAACCTATGATCCTGAATTCAGTAGTAACAACTACCCAAAGAAATCTGCAGATTGCAAACAACCTTTATCAAAATCCCAAGGACATTTTTTATAGAAATGGAAAAGCTTCAAATTAATATGGAGTTGCATGAGACTCCAGCTACCCAAAACAGCCTTGAAATACCAGAATTAAGTTAGAGGACTCAAGTTTCCTGCTTTCAACACTTACTACAAAGCTACAGTAATCAAAACAGTGTGAAATAGATTTGCGAGTCTAGCAATAAACCTGTAGGTCTGTGGCCAGTTGATTCTTAACAAGTGCAAAGACCTCTCAATGAGGAATAAAGAGATTCTTTAACAACTGGACAAGTGAATATGCAATGCAAAAACTGAGATTAAACCCATACATCATACCATATGAAAACTTAATTCAAAATGGATCAAGATCTAAATGTAGGTGCTGAAACTCTAAGCATAGAAGAAAGCACAGGTGTAAATCTTAATAACCTTGGGTTGGGTAGTGGTTTCTTCTATATAACAAAAATATGAGCAACAACAAAAAAAAGTAGATGAGTTGGTCCTCTTCAAAATTAAAAATGCTGGGGTTTCAAAAGGACATCATAGAGTGCAAAGAATCCATAGACAGAAACTTAGAGAGTGGAAGTGCTTAAAAATCATGTATTTAATAAGGACCGTGTATCTGAAGTACGTGAAGAACTGTTACAACTTTATAAAAAGACAAAATTGGCAAATAATCTAAATAAGCATCTCTCCAAAGAAAATGCGCAAGTCATCAATAAACCCAGAAAAAAGACACACAGCATCATTAGCCGCTGGAGAAAAGAAAACCAAAAGCACAATGAGATACTTCACACTTACTGGAATGACTATAATCAAAGGGACAGAAAATAGCAATTGTGGGTGAGGGTGTGTGTAGTGGCTGATAGATTTGTGAAATGGTATAGCTGCTCTTTTGAAAAAGAACCTTGCAATTCCTCCAGAAGCTAAACAGGTGATCTTGCCATCACATTCCGCACAGAGCACACACACAGGAGAGGTGTGTGAAAGCTGAGGTCAGCCGAGAGAAGAGATGTCCGTGTCTCTCATTTCACGTCCCTGCAGGAATAGTGGAAAGACTGACAGACTCACCCTCACCAGCTCAAATCTTTCCTTTGTTGTCTCACCAGAGCAGTAACTCCATGTAAGTCAAGAAATTGAATCCACTGCATGATCTGTACAACCTAAATATAAGCTGCGGGTCCACATAATCCAGGCTTAGAAGAACTTACACTTAGAAAAAAATTCAGCAGCCAAGTGAACATTCCCTAAGGAATATCAACTCTATAGGAATACACTAAAAGAGAGCTAATTTATAACCCAAATGCCATTTCCTTCTAATTCCTTTCCCTTCCCAGCCCTTTACACCAACAAGGCATCTCTCACTATACACCCTGCTTCTTCACTCTCCAGACCATCTCCTTCCACTGTGGTGCTCATGTGCACATGGTGAGTATGTCTTTGTCCTGGGGGTGCATGTGTGCCCCATGTGAAGTTTCTAAAATATTTGAATCAGTTGTCACCTGCTTCAGAGATTCGCTAGAAAATACTTATTTCCAGTTTGTCTTGAAAAATCACATGATATGAGGCTGGGCATGGTGGCTTGTGCCTGTAAGCTTCAGCCTATGAAGCGGCCGGGGCTAGGGATTGCACTTCAAGTCCCACCTGGGGCCCATAACAAGACCTAGTTCCAAAAAAATACAGCTGGGTGTGGTGACGCATGCCTGTAATCCCAGCTACCTGGGAAGCTGAGGTTGGGGATTGCTTGAGTCTGTGGTACCCCGGGCAACAAGAACCTGTGGTTCCACGGGCAAAAATAGCAAAACCGAGTCTCAAAAAAAGGAAAAAAGAAAAGAAAAGAAAAGAAAAATCACATGATATGGCCATGCCAAACTAGAGTTAGGGGCTGGAAGCCCCTGCCAGAGGCAGTTGTAATCACCGACCCTGCACATTCCCATCTGACCTGCCCCACATGTTCATATTTTTCAGATCTGAAATCACAGGTTTCTTTAGTGGTAGAGCATGAGCAGCCAACAAGAAACAAGCTAACCCAAGTCCCCAGCATATCATGGTTACACACCATGACAGTTCCCCACAAAGGCAGACACCCCACCCCTCCGCCCGCATAGATTCTGCCTTGTCCAGCAGCACATGAAGGATGAAGCCGAAGCCAAGGCAATGCCTTCTCCCATAAATGCAAATATCTTTGTATCATCTTGCCCCTCCTTCCCTGGAGACTTTCCCCATGACTCTCAGGTCCAAACAGGTTTGGATGCTAGTCAGTGGCAGGAGGCAGGGTGGGGGTCTGCCCCAGGTCCACCCAGAGCCTGGGTTACCACGGTGACCCCGCACAAGTCAGCGTCCTTCCTGCCCAGCCCCGCTCAGCAGCCAGATGGCAATGACTCCCCATCCCCTCGGTTCAGGCAGGCTGTGAACAGGCGCCGTCAAACTTGGTCCTCCTCAGCCTGGCCCCTGGGCCTGGAGCTGCCTTGTTCCAGCAAATGATGACTTTTTAATTTCAAGCCTTTTGGTCCCTGGTGAAAGAGGTGGAAACGGGGTGAGGATGGCATCTGGATCCTGTGAAACCCGGGACCTTGAACAGGGAGCAACCTTGAGCGGTCATCCACTTGGCCAGCCAGATTCTCTGTCCAGGGCCCGGCCCCACCTCCTTCAAGAAGTCCTTCTGGTCAGCCCCTGCTCTCTGGCTCACTCTCTCTCTGCCCTCCAACACCTCTCTCTACTTACCTCGTTCACAAAACAACCACGTGAACGCTGCTCCTTGGACACAGCTGCTGTTCGAACTTGGAGCCAAACAAATAAACCTGCCTCTTTGCTTCAAGTTTCACCTGTGGGATTATGCCCTTGGGAAGATCACCTGATCCCCCTGACCTTCAGTTTCCTAAAAGGGGGCTAAAACCCTTCCCTAAAGACTCGGCGTCATCAAGAGGCTTGAATGAGGTCATAAGAAAAAATACCCTTTGTGTAGTTGACAGAGGAGAAAAAAAGGAATGGCCTCTTTCCTGCCCCCCGGCCCTTCCTCCCTTCCTCCCTTCCAGGCCTTCACCCAACTCCCCAGATCCATGGTGCTGGGGGGGATCTTAAAAGTAAGGACTCCTGTCTCCTCAAAACAAGCCAAGGACCCACCCCACAGACAGTGGCCAGCAAGAGCTGTAGGGGTGACCACCAGGTCCCCAGAGAGAACAGGCCTCAACCTCCCCAGAGAGAACAGGCCTCAACCTCCCAGTGCACAGGACTGGAGACTGATCTCTGTCTTGAGAACAGATATTGACATCTTCAGGAAATCTGAATGAGTGACCACTTCAGTGCCGTGTTTGGAGGGTGACTACTGGATATTTGCACTCTAGAAGCAAAGGAGTGGAGATCTTGGGGGCAGAGTGGGTCTCTGGATGTGCAGACAGGCTTGGCAGCCTGCGCTGTGTGAGAAGATGGATCCCTGAGGCTCCGGTGCGGGCCAGAAGGCGAAGGACTTTGTTGTCGGATGATGACAAGCCCCAGCTTGTGCAGGGCCTTGGCTGGGCAGCTCCAGAGCCGCTCAGAGTGGCAGATGCAAGCAATGGCCAAAGAAATTGTTAAAAATACATTCCTGGCATCTTCCCAGGCCAGCCCGGAACCAAACACTGGGCCTCAGGGTCCTGGTCACTTCTCTCCCTGTCCAACCCCAGTTTGAGGTGACCCTGACCAATTTGAAGCCAGGCGGTGATGGCTGAGTCAGCCCCCAAGGAGTCCACTGGCCCATCTGACCCACAACAGGGTCCAAGGACCAGGAAACATCTGAGCAGAGCTCTCAACCAGGCACCATGGACCCACATCCTCCTCCAGGACAGGCCCCAGCGGACACACAGCCCGTCTGCTCTGAAAGGTAGCAGTGGAAAGGTGTGAAGGTAGACTCTGCGGCAGAAATGCCATCTCTGTTATTGGGGGAAGAAGGAAAACTAGTCTAATTTTGGCCAGCAGTCCCTAGGTTATTAAGAAGATGCTGGGAGGCTCTAAATGACTCGTTAACAAATCTCACACTGTCTCATATTACTTTATCACCACTTTGCCCAAGTACTATTCAATTTAGTCCCCACACTACCTGGAAGACAGAGCGCCCAGTACATTATACCCATTGCACAGATGACAGGACTGAGGTTCAGAAAGGAAAAGCAGTAACTGCCAAAGTCCATGCCCCAAACATTGTGATTTACACAGCTCTGAATACAACGCCTAAAACAGGAATCTACATAACAAAAAGGGTCCCAGGAGTTAGTGAGCCTTAGGGGCCAATCCTAGTCCAGCCATTTCCTACATTGCAAACTCCAGGGGAAGTCACTGATCAATTCTGACCCTAGAGAGATGACCCTAGTGACCCTCTCATCAGGGGGTCATGGGTATTAAGTGGTAAGAATTGCAGTGGAAGTGTCCAGCACACTTCCTGACAACCACTAGAGGTACTTGGACCATATCTGTCCGGGTCATATTTGTGAATGTCTGCGCTCACACTCAGTGCAAAGTAGCCTATGGAATTTAGCATAAAGCGATTAAGCTGTGTGTCAGGGATGGAGGAAGAGGAAATTGGTGTCAGTTTTGCTTTCAGTGGTTTGTTTTTTTTTTTTTCAAATTCAATTTATTTTGTTTTTCAGATTATTTCATACATTAAAGATACTTTGAAACAAAAACATGACGGACAATGGGAAAACAGGGATGTCAAAGCAGTTTCAAGGAAATAAAGAAACGAACACGACCAGGCATAGCAAGATGGGAAATATTTTTGAGAGTGCAACTCGGCTTGAGCTGGCCCTGGCGGCCAGCTGGGCTCTCACTGACCAGGCACAGGCAGCAGTTAATTTGTCCGCAGCGTCTCCCCAGCCTGGTTGCAAGGAGTCATTCCTGCAAGGACCCTTACATAAGCCGCCCTGGTCACAGCGTGAGCAGTGTTTTTGCAAGAGACAGAACTCCTGTTTAGGAATGTTTCTCATTACAGAGGTCAGTGGACTCCTGCGGCTGTCCCTGGGGCAGGCTGGCCAAGCCAGTCACTCTCCCAGGGAGCCTGGCCAAGATGCCAGCCAGGACTGTACCCCTCACCACCCACATCTGGCTTCCCACGTGGGCCACTGCGTCCCATCCTGCAAATTGCAGGATGACCTTCAAGGGACCTAGGCCATCCTATCCACCCTGTCCTTTCTGGCCTTTCTCAGCATCCCCCACCTCCCTGATGATGACATTTTCCCCAAGTGTCAATGACAGGAGAAATTAGTTCACCGCCTTCAGCAACTGAACATTGAGCATTCAGATTAAATCTGCAAAGGGAAAATACCGTCTGCGCGTGGAGGGGGGAGTCATCCAGTATTTGGGAAAGACTTCAGGATGGAACTGTCAGCCCAGGCCACAGCCTCTCAAGGGGGTGGGAGAGAAGGAGCCTGGAGGAACAAGCAGACCCGCATTCAGGAACCACTTGGCCGGACACACACCCAAGGCAGAGGGTCCCCGCCTCCTCTTAACTGCAACCAAAAACTGTCAAGGAGTTCTGGGGCTTAATGAGTCCATCAGGCCGGAGATGCACTGCCTGTAACATCTTCGCTAATTGGCCACCGCGTTTCTCTTCCATCAGCTCCCCTCCGGCTTCCCCATTCACCAGGCCCCTCTGTCCAGTCACTGAAAATTACTAAGAAAGCTTGGCATTTGACGGGGCATAGGATAACCTCTCCTTGCACCCAATGCCCTTCTCATTGTTTTTAAAGTCAGGAAATTAGTCCTGATGTAGGACTGTCCCTGCAAGTGGACTGTACAGACAGACAGACAGACAGACAGACAGCTGCTGGCATCACAGGTAAAGACAGAGCATGGCGCTGTCTCATTCCCCCCTGCAGTCCCACGCACAGGGCTCACAACACTGGGGAGCAGCTATTTCTCGAGCCTCCACAGCAGCCATGCTCTCATGCAGTACAGAGTCCTAGGGCACACAGCTGACCCCTTGGGGTTGAGCAGTGTCCAACCTGCACCTTTTCCAGCAACCCATGAGGCCCAATCCCTGAGTCTGGCTTGCAGACCTGCAACACCTAGCACAGAGCCTAACACAGTTCTTGCATTTGACCTCTGGAATGTAAGGGTGGCACAAAGATGCCTAGTTAGGTTTAACATAGCCAGAATTTCAATTCTGCAACCACCATCTGCTTTTGCTAGGTGGCCGCTCACCACCACGGCCATCAGGTTGGACTTCCAGAGGACAACGAAACAAACCCTGGGTTCTCACACTGGCTCCTCTCAGCCTCCTGTTTCCTGGACCTCAATTTCTCCATCCATACAATGAGATTATAGACCTTGACCCTGAAACCCCTTCCCGCACTCTAATTCAGCCTAGAAGGACAATTCTCCCTGGCCCAACTCCCCAAGGACTTTTGAATGCCTAGTATTTTTCCCTGGCCATCTCTCCATCATCTGAGTTGGAGACATTCTCCAACTTTCCAGCTTTCTCTCCGTGGTGACAAGAGGCCAGGACCCCAAGGTATTAGTAGCCCCAGCAGAGAAGCACGGAGCAGAGTCTCCCATAGAAAACTAAATCGAAGACCAAGTCCTGAAACTGCACCTCAGTGGGAAATTGAGATCACACATCCTCCCCAAGGGGAATCAAACATCCTGGTTTAGCCGGGAACGGTGGCACATGCCTGTAAGCAACAGCTTATGGAGTCGCGGCCGGGTCTGGGGATTGCGGTTCGAGTCCCGCCTGGGGCAACACAGTGAGACCTAGTCCCAAAAAATAGCTGGATGTGATGGCACGCGCCTGTAATCCCAGCTACCTGTGAAGCTGAGGCTGGGGATTGCTTGAGTCCGTCGTGCCACAGGCAACGTGGTTCCACGGGCAAAAATAGCGAGACCTAGTCTCAAAAAAACAAAAAGAAAAAGAAAAAATCCTGGTTGGCCAACTATCCAGTTCCTTCCTGGGCTGAGAATTGGGAAAAGAAAATTCTCCCAAGAAAACACTGAAAGAGGTAAATGCTAGACTCTCCCAATATAAGGAATGCTTCCCAGAGCTCATAAAAGATGAGGAAGAACCGAGTCTAGTTCATTGGGTAAGAATTCTGTTATATTGATCTTAAATGAATAAATACCAAGAGATGGCATCAAAAACTATGCAATATTCCTTGTGTTTTTACCCAAAAAAAAAAAAAAATGCTCATCTCACAAAGCAACTAACACAGTCCCTCCCCCCAAGCCCTATCCACTTATCTGCCTATGTTCCAAGACCCCTAGTGGATGTCTGTAACCACACATAGTATCAAATGCTACACATGTTGGTTTCTCCCACACACACATCCCTTGGTCAAATTTAAGTTCTGTATTAGGCATGATAAGAGCTTGATGACAACAAAACAATAGCTGTAATAGAGGACCATAATTATAACACTATACCGTAGCAGAAGTCACGTGAACGTGATTCTCCCAAGAAGCTTCCAGTCGATGATACGTGACACAGTTGGCCGCCAGTAACTACTGCAAAGTGCAGTGCAGAGCACCCCTGCAGTGCAAGACACGCAGGGTCAGGGTCGCAGGGTCACAGGGTCGGTTGAGAGGGAGTAACTCCCAGGGCACTGAAGTTGTGCGCTCCATTCATGCCACACACACTGTCGCCTGAGGGTGACCATCTCCCTCGTGCCTCTGAGGACACTTGACTTGTAGCTATTCTAGATTTGCGTGGCTTCTGTGACAGTTCCAGCAGCAGGCAGTAAAGTGTCATGTCGTAGAGACGCCTCTCTGTAACTCACGCTGCTGCTGCCTGGATTTCTGGCAGCCTGTCTCAGAAGTCGAGCATGGGGCGCTGGGGTAGAAGGGAAGCGGCCACTGCCACACACAGCCCATCCAGCCACCAGGGACCAAGTCGTGGGAAGGAAGAGCCCAGGCAGCTTATCTACTGCACTTCTTGTGCCTAATTCCTTTTACAGCTGCTCACACTGCAGATCTGGTTTTCAGCTAATTTTTTAGCAAAGTCAGAGAGAGCCCCGGGCCCAGGAAGGAGCAGCCAAGGCTTGGGTTGAACACAGTGGAGACAGGGAGCTCTGGAAGCTTCGCAGATGCAGAAGCAGGTTGCTGTGAGGGGGGAGCGAGTGGAGTTAAGAGCGGCAACTTGCCTCCTCCAAGGCTTTAAAGGAGGTCGTACCAGGAGATGGGGTGTGACTCTCTGAAAGCTTAGCAGAAGGTTCTGTGACAAGAATCTTGTTTCTGGAAGGCACGGACAGGGCCTCAGAAGCTGGTGCCTGTGGGACTGTGGCGCTGGGCGTGGCTTCTCTGGCAAAGCGAGTCCAGCCTGTCAGGGCCCCCCTGCAAGCTCAAGACCTCTTATTTTTCTTGAGCTTTTGAGGAAAGAAGGGGGGGGTGTCGCTGAACAGTCACTGAGGGCGACTCATCCAAGCTGAGGCCTGAAGTTCCGCCTGAAGGGCGGGGTGCTCTTTCTTCCCACAGACTCCTTCAAAGTGAGTGCAAATGAAACACTAATACTGAGCCGAGGGGTGATTAGAGGGCCTGACTCAATTCTGCTGACATTGCCCCGACTCTTGGGGAAGGCCTGGGGATCCCCACCAGCCTAGTGAGCCAGGGAGCCGGTTGGGCCTCCAATCCAGGCTGTGAAAGTTGCTGGGGCGGCAGCGGAGTGAGCAAGGGAGTCCACTCGGAAAGGCTGCGTTTGCTGGAGAGCAACTAAGAGAGACTGGGGAGGGGAGAGCGAGACCTCAGAAGCTGGAGACAGGGGAGGGGGGGCTGCGAAGGGCATGAGGGAAAGGGGAGAGAAAACCGAAAATACGCAGTACAAGGTGGGGCGCGATACAGGAGGGGAGAGAAAGACAAAAAGAGGGGACAGGAGAACGACAGAGAGGACAGGTGGGGTGTCGTGCAGGGCAGAGAAAGGTGGAGAGAGGGGGAGGCTTGGACAGGGGCGAAGGGGTGCGGTTGGGGGAGGGGCAGAGAGACGGATCGTCGCAGCCCGTGCCAGCCTAGACCTTGCAGCCCAGCCGCAGTCCCCCACCTCGCGCCTGCTCCCTCGCCCGGCTGCAGAGGGCGCCCCGGACCTGGCTGGGCTGGGCAGGGCAGGGCTGGGCCTGGGGACTCCCAGCGCCTCTGGCCAACCGGCGAGCAGCTTCCCCGTCCGGGTTGGAGCGGGCCAAGGGATCCAGGACCTGCGTAGGGCGCGTCCCCAGCGCCGGAGACGTATCGACCCACCTCGCCGCGCCGGGGCCGCGGGGCCGCGGGGGAAGGGCTGGCCGGAGCGCGGCGGCCCATTGATCGCGGGGCCGGACCGCCATCGATCCCGCCGCCCAGCCGCTCTGATTGATGACTGAGGCGCATCCTGGCCTAGCGCTCCCCACCGGGCCTGCGGGGCCCGGCTAAGTGGGAGCAATTGGCGCGCGCGGCGCCCAGGCACATCCGCCCCGCGCGGGTGCCGCGGCCCAAGCTCGCCGCAATTAGGGTTGAGTGTTTAAATCGTCCAAGTTCATCACAGAGCATGTCCCGCACCTTGTTTGCCGCTGAGACGTGCTCGGCCAGCTCCCAGCAGACCGCCCACCAGGCTGCGTGCCACCCGGGAGCGGCGGGGGCTGGAGCCCGCGCCACGCACCCCGGGTGTGCGCCCCCCTGCCCCCCGTGAGCGGAGGAGGCTTGACCCCGCCTGCTTCTGTGCCAGCCCCTTCTGGGGTCAAAGTTCAAGAATGTTCCGCGGCATCCGTGACCCCGGATGTGCCTGCGAAGTCTGCTTCACTCGCGGGCAGAGGCATACTGCTCGCTGGGGTAAATGGAGGATCAGCCCCGACCCTGTGCAGAGAGGCTGAAGCCCGAGGTCTGATGGGCTGTGGCTCCCTGAAGGCGGGGGCAGGTCACCAAGTCCCCCAGATGCTGCAACGCGAAGTAGGTGCTCAACTAAGTGTTGCGTAAATGTGGGAACAGGAATCGCGGAGCTGGTGTGGGTGCTGGCACCACTGGCACGGCTGGCACTGCTGACACCCGCTTGGGAGACACCTAACGTTCTGCCCACTGCACAGCTGAGGACGATAGGTTCAGGCCGGAGGGCAGCATGGAACCCACAAAGCCCCACGGGCAAAAAGCTCTTCTAGCCCATAAGTCACCCGAGGAAAAATGCCTTCGGAATATTTTAAACAGGGGAAGGGAATGTGGCTAGAAAATCTTTCCTTACTAGCTTATCAAATCAAGATGTATCCAGTGCCTGGGACATACTGGGAAGACAACAGACACATTTTCATAGAGGGCACATTTAAATAGAAGAGGGGAAGGGAGCAGATAACAAAAAAGTAAGCGTAGTAAAAACAGGCAAGAAAATTTTAAAACTAACTCAGCAAAATTGAAGTGGGAGAGCCCTGCGCTAGATAACGATGTAAAATAAAACACATTTAAAAAATAATAAATAGGCCGGGCATGGTGGCGCATGCCTGTAAACAGGCCTAAGAAGCCGAGGCAGGGACCAGGGATCGCGGTTGGAGTCCTGCTCAGGGCAATGTAATGAGGAGACCTAGTCCCAAAAAACAGCTGGGTGTGGTGGCGTGCCCCTGTAATCCCAGCTATTTGGGAAGCTGAGGCTGGGGATCGCTTGAGTCCGTGGTTCCCAGAGCAATGTGAGCCTGCGGTTTCACGGGCAAAAATAGCAAGACCTCATCTCAAAATTGATTGATTGATTGATTGATTGATTAATAATTAAAAAATACTTTTACTGCATAGGCAAGTACGTTTCAGAAAAAAAAGATAATAGGGTAGATTATTTATTCTGATGGCTATTTCATGACATTATGATGAAAAGGCAAGTAAAAATTTTACAAAACGAACTTAAAAATAAGCATAATAAATAAATTGTGCTTTATTTAGGTGAGAAGGGAGCGTGGGAGAATAGGGATGCCTATTCTGGGGTTGCTGGGGTTGCTGTATTTGAGCAAAGGCTTGAAGGTGGTGAGGGAGCTCCTGGAGAGGCAGGACACCAGGACGAGAGCAGAAGCTTCTCTGTGTCTGAGAACAAGCGTTGTCAGTGTTGCACCAGTAAAGACGGCAAAGGGTAAAGAGGCAGGAGGTGAGTCAGGGCTGAAAGGGGTCTCTCCAAAGACTTCAGGCTTTATTGAGCGACCCAGAAGCCATGGAAGGGTAGATTTGACTGTCAGCAGTACCCCACATACCTGCCCAGGTGTGTCTCCTCAGTGAGTCAAAGGTAGGGGTCTTTTTTCATACAAAAATAAAAGTATCATACCCACAGAAATATCAGGGCTTCGGACTGCAAAATCTCTTTAAAAGAGCACAGTGTCTTGCAAAGTCCAAAGCCAGCACCAAGGAGGCGGGGACCGGCAAGCTGCAGGTCCTGGCTCAGATCTGGGGTGCCTGAGCCCTTGCTGCCATGGACCCTGGGCACGGTTCATAGTTCTTGGAGCAAAAGTGTCCCCCCACCCCCGCCCAGTCCTCATCCCCCAACCCCCACCCCCGCTTAGAAGACTTATATGAGACATGCATGCTAACACTTTAGATGTGTTAAGCTCTCAATGCAGATGAACTATTATTTTCATAGAAACTCATTGTTGAACCTGCACCCCAAGTCCAGAGCTCTTTTCTACCCTGGTAACAATAAGAACTTACTTTTTTTTTGACTAGTGACTGTAAGCCAGGTATACTACCTGTGTGCTACACACGGTATATGGCTTTTCTTGTTTATTTGTTCATTTGACGGAAGAGGAAAACTGAGGCTCCAGTGTGTTAACCTGGCCCAGCTTGCACAGGTGTGAAGTGAGCAAACTAGACCAGAATTCAAGTCCAGGTGAGTCTGAGTAGCTGCAGAGGTGTGAATATTTCCACCTCTTGGTTCAGCTTGCAAATTAATTTAAGGTGCTATTTCTCTGCCGGCTGGTGCCAGGCCAGCATGGCTCACTGGCTACTCGAGCTAGACTGTTTCTGACAGTCAGATCAAATGGGAGCTGATGTCTGCGCCCAGGGCCCTTCTCCTTGAACCAGCATGTGTCACTACACATGGTGGCTCCAGCAGGGGCAGAAACTGCCCATAGGACTGGACAGTCTTGGCATCACAAGGAAGAGAAGCAGAAAACATGGAAATGGACTCAGGGAAGATGCCCCAGCGCATTCAGCTCCTGACCATCTCCTGAGGACTAAGTCCTATGGCAGGTGAACTGAGAGTAAGGCTGGGAGGGGAAAAGGATGAGGGGAACACTTCTTGCCTTCATGTGGCTTCTGGGACAGTGAAGGAGCCATTAACAGACTTAGTCTGGCTTTTGAATGAGCTGTACCTGAACAGGTAAGCAGACACTTGATTTTCTCTCCCTGTCACCTCCAGTTCTCTCTGTTGACTCTGGTTCATACCTCCCTACCTCAAGATAAAATCCCAAGCATGTCTGGGATTTTTTAATCCCAAGATCTATTTTGTTTCACTGTCCAAAACCACCATCTTATCTACCATTTCCTGTACTTGCTGGAGGAAATTTAGGGACCTTTCAGAAATATACCCAAGGGTGTGGGGGCAGGGGTCTCGGATGAGAGAGATTAAGGAAAGAGAGCACTGTTTGGGGTCCTACAAGGCCCTATGTGTCATCTACTGTCTTCTGGGTTTGGTCTCTCAAATGACAAAGTAAAACTACCAGCCAGTAACCCCACTCCTCTACCATGGCTTTTGGGGGCATGTTTATGGATCTTTTTCTTTTAGTTTAGGCAATGCCTTTCCTCCAGATGGCCAGTTAAAGTTCAATCCCAGACTGGTTGTCAACAGTCCACCTGT
The DNA here is from genome assembly GCA_004024945.1 of Uropsilus gracilis. NCBI lineage: Eukaryota > Metazoa > Chordata > Mammalia > Eulipotyphla > Talpidae > Uropsilus > Uropsilus gracilis. Next base: position 136,790 of record PVHY01001352.1, read on the forward strand.
AGCAGGTGTCTAATAGCTCCCCTCCCCCTGAAAAAATATCCACATCAAGTTTTCTCTGGCAGCTGTGAACACATTTTACCTTTCACAGCTGGAGGGGCTGGCAGGCATGATTCACAAAGGGTGTTCAGATGCAGAGTGGCAGTGCTGGATATCTGCTGGTCCAGGGTTGTCTGAAGAGCCCTTCCAAGAGGGAAGTAGGAAGGTCCCATTGGGAGAAGCAGTGAGGACAAGAGCAAAGGCCAGAGGGGCAGGGAGACACACCCAGGCTGGCTCTGCTGGGAAAGGATGGGGCCACAAGCCAAGGGATGCTGGCAGCTCTGGAAGCTGGAATAAAAGGAAACGAGTCCCCTCTGTGTCTCCAGAAGGAGCACAGTCCTGTAGGCCCATGTTAGACTTGGGACTTCTGGAGCTTTAAAAAATAATTCATGTCTTTTTCAGCCACTAAGCTTATTTTTTATAGCAGAAATGGGAAACCAACACACCCATCTGTTTGGGTCCCTGCATCCTTCCAGGAAGACCCCGCATGGGCCTCTTATAAGATGACCCTCTTCCAAGTGTCCACATCTACTTCCAAGAAAACCCTCCTCTGGACCTCAGCCAGCTGACAGCAGCCCGCAGTCCCTGCGGCCATCCTCCTCCCTGCCAGGTCACCCAGCCAGGGCCTCTGACCTTTACACTCCTCAGGCACAAGTCCAAGTCCAGAGCCTGTGTTTCCTACGTCCTAGGAGAGGCATGCCATGCTTCCAGATGGTGCCCTTGAAGTCCCTCTCACTTGGCCTAAGGTGAGGAGGACGCACCCCTCCCTATTTGAGTCTGCACAAAAACCTCTCAGCAAATGTATATTGTGCAGACACTCCCCATATCAGCTGCCACTACCCACCGCTTTATGTGGCCTGGACATGCTGGTGAGATGGGCTTTGCAATCTCTTATCCTATCTTCTTTTTATTTTGAACCTTTGTGGGAAGTATAAGAGCACCTTCTTTTGGGGTGGTCACCATAGTGCGCCCACCACAAAGCATCCCTATTCCTCCACCATAGTCCACTGAGCTCTCTCATCACCCTGCTCTTACCCTTTGCCCTTTCCTTCCCCTTATCTCCTCTCTTCCCTCTCTGGGTGCCTCAACTCTATGGTCAGCTTTCAAGGGTTGCTTTTAAAGTTTATTTTTCTCACACTTGTTGTTTGTTTTTTCTCTTCTACATGCAAATAACACCATCAATCTGTTTATCTTTCTCTTTCTGGCTCATTTTGCTTAATATCATCCCTTTCAGCTCAATCTATGTTGCAGCAAATGGCTTGGGCTTATCTTTTTATCACTGCATAGTATTCCATCATGTATTGAGACCACACCTTCTTGATCCACTCATCTGTTTGGGGGTATTTAGGATGTTTCCATAGCCTGGGCTCTGTAAATAGTGCTGCAATAAATATAGTAGGAGTGCAGGTTTCCTTTCAAACTGGTATTTTTGTCACATGGAAGATTCACTTTTAATTTTTTGAGAAAACTCCATACTGTTTTCCATCAGGGCTGTACCAGTCTACATTATCACCATAAGTATAGGAGGGTTCCTTTTTCTCCATGCCCTCATCGAAACTTGTTGTTTCTGGTCTTTTTGAACCATTCTCACAGGTGTGGGGTAGTATCTCATTTTGTGATTTTGATTTGCATTTCCCTGATGATAAGTGATGATGAACTTTTTTTTTTTCATGTGCCATTGGCCATCTGTAGGAAGAAATGGAAAATTTGAAAAACTAATCACCAAAAGGAAATTAAAACAGTAATTAAGACTCTCCCAAAAAATAAACTACCAGACCAGATGGCTTCAAACAAATCCTACCAAACTTTCAATGGTAAACTAATACTTTCCTGCTCAGACTCTTTCAAAAAATTGTAAGACAAGATATGCTTCAAAACACATTTATGAGGCCAACACTACTCTAATACCAAAACCAAACCAAGACCACACACACAAAAAAGAAAACTACAGGCCAATCTCGCTAATGAACACAGACACAAAAACTCTTAATAAAATCATAGCAAATCAAATCCAATGAGGCATTAAGAAGAATATACACCATAACCAAGTGGGATTTATTCCAAGGATGATTCAATATCTGAAAATCAACCAATATACCACATCAGCAAAAAGATAAAAATCATATGATCATATCAGTAGATGCTCAGAAGCATTTGATAAGATTCACAATTCATTTATGATGAAAACCCTCAAAACACAGGGAGTGACTAGAACATATCTTAACACACTAGAAGCCATCTATGAGACCAGAAGCCTTTGACAGACATCGTTTCTGGCTTTCTCAACACAAAATACATTTCTTTTTAAGTTTAAAGGTTGGGCGTGGTGGCTAGCGCCTTTAATCCCAGGCTTGGGAGGTTGAGGCTAGAATTCGCAGGTTCAAGACTACCCCGGGCAATATAGCGAAACCTAGTCTCAAAAAATAGCGAGGTGTGGTGGCACGTGCCTATAATCCCAGCCTTGGGAGGCTGAGGCTAGAGATCTCTTGAGTCCATGGGTTCAGGACTACCCTGGGCAACGTAGCGAGACCTAGTCTCTAAAATAAAAAATAAAAAAAAGTTTTATAGGCATACCACAATAAAGCAAATATAATAAAGAGTTACATGAGTTTGTGTTTCCCAGTGCATATAAAAGTTATGTGGATACTACACTGTGATCAATTAAATGTGCAGTGGCACATTGTCCCAAAAACAATGTACACACCTTAAATTAGCATTTTATTGCTAAGCTAGTGACATGGGGATGTGACCTGCATACCCTCGTTCAGGACAGTGGCACCCACAGGCATACTGGACACGGGTGTCAGTCTTCAGTTTGTAAAGCTCACAGTGTCCTCAAAGCACAATAAAGCAAAGGACAATACAATGACAGGTGCCTGTGGATTACACCATCACCTGGTATCTTGATCTACTTTTACAATGTCAGCAACTTTGTGTGTCTCACTTCGGGTCAATAAATACCATCCTTCAGCAGCATTTTAATATCTGCATAACCATGCATTCCATGAAAGAACCGCAATACATTTAATGAAATGCCTAGATCACTTCTGTGTAGTTTTCAATACCCTCCCCTTCCACACAGGTGGTGAGCGTGGTCAGGGCTAATTCTCTGCATACAGTCTTGGTTGCTTTCCAAAGGCACATGTGGGGTTCCTAGATCCAAGGACATTCATATTTTTGAGATTTTTTGATGCAAATTCCTTGGTTCATTCTTGACTCCCCTTGCTAATAATTATTTAAAAACAATTAGAAACCTTCATGAGAAGAATTTTTTTTTATCCTAATTCTGAGCAATAAGGAAGCACCACTAGTGACGCAGAAGCAATAGCACCTTGAGGGACAGAAACAGACCACGCTGGTTGGGGGGAGAATTGGGAGTCATATATCTACTCAGATGTCTGCACTAGATTTCAGGAAGGTGGCAGGGAAAGAAAGGCCAGGAGACTTATAGTCCCTGGGATGGAGATTGGGAGTCACTTTAGATTTTATAAAATGACTTGCCAAAAAGAATGACTGTGTGCGTACAAATAATCCCAGTGAAGAAAAAGCTGAGTGAAGCTACCGAGGGAAACTCCTTACACATTCAGCTGCTGACAGGGATGCTTAGCGGCCTTTTTCAGTTACTTGTGATGATCACACATCTTGGTAGAGGGGAAAGAAGAAAATTTATGTATGTGGAGTCAAGGAGTGTGGTAGGAAATCAGAACAATTTTTGTTGATTATTGCTGACATGGTCTGTAGAATTTCTTAGTGGAGGTACCGGGTTGACTAGTAGCCCCAACAAGTTCATACCATCCTGGAGCCTCAGAATGTGACAAAGATGTGGTGCTGAGAATTAGAATATGTATGTATTTGGTCTTTGTTCCTGGCTCCTGGCACTGAGCTTTCCTAGGCCCCTTGGGATTTCCTGTGTCATGGGGGAGTGAAGAATCTCTTTGCCATGCACAAGAAACACCTTTTGTTTTTTCATGATTACTAGGATTATTTTTGTTTTATTTTTTTAATTTATTTATATATAAATTTCACATCTTTGTAATCCCAGGGATTCACCCCCCACCACCATCCCCACCATACCCTCCCCCTTTCCCCTTTGCCCCAAGTTGTGTGCTTCAGTTTGGTGCTTAGCTGGTTTTGACTTTTCCTCATGGCTTTTGTTTATTTTTTTCCTATATCCCATATATTAGTGAAACCATTTGGTGTCTTTTTCTTTCTGACTTGTTTCTGCTAGTATGATTTCTTCTAGGTACATCCATGTTATCATAGAATCACCCAGTTTGTCATTTTTGATTGGTGACTAATATTCCATTGTGTATATCTACCACATCTTTTTCATCCAGTCATCTGTTTTGGGGCATTTAGGTTGTTTCCATGTCCTTGCAATTATAAATAGTGCTGCAGTAAACATCCGAGCATAGGTGACCCTTTGTACCCACATTGAGGTCTCCTTGGGGTAGATTCCCAAGAGAGAGATTGCTGGGGCAAATGGTAGCTCCATTTTCATTAGTTTGAGGGAAGCTGTGTGGAAGAAACACCTTTCAATCCCCCTCTCAGTTTATGCTAATAAAATGACTCCTGGGAGCCTCTGAAGAGCTGGAAGGGGAGCTGATTGCCAGAGAAACCAACCACAGATCAGAGCTTGGAGTTTTCGGGACAACCCCCTGGCCTCCAGGGAGATAAAGGTGACTGGACATTGAGTCCAAGCACCAACGGCCAAGGATTTAATCAACTGTGTCCAAGTAACCGAGCCACTCTAAAAATGCTGGCAATAGAGTTTGGAGGGTTTCTGGGTTGGGGAGCATGTTGAGGTACAGGAGGGGTGGTGACCTGAAGAGGGTGTGGGGCTCTGTTTCCCTCACCTTCCCTTCTGTGTCTCTTCCATTTGACTATTCCCGATTCATTTCCTTTATAGCATCTAGTCACTGTAAATAAGGTTGTTCCTGAGATCTGAGTCAATCTACCAAATTATTGACTCAGAGGAGAGGGTGGTGGGAACCCCTAATTTATAGCACTTGGTAGGAAGTGTGGGAAGCCCAGAATTGATGTCTGAAGTGGGGCAGTCTTGTGGGACTGAGCCCTTCACCTGTGGAGTCTGTTAACTCCAAGCAGTTAATGTCAGGATGAATTAAATTGTAGGGCACTCAGCGGAGCCCAGAGAGATTTGCAGAATTGCTTGGTGTCAGAAGTGCTGTGAGTAGAGAAAGAGTTTTTCCTTTCCTGACCTTATTGGGAAATACGATCTTCACAGATGTGATTACTTAAAATGAGGTCATAATAGGTTGCCACCGGCCCCAAATCCAGTCACCAAGGTCCTTCTTGGAAGGCCATGGAAGACGCAGGGACAGAGTGAGGGAAGAAGGTCATGGGACAGTGAGACCAGAGACTGCAGTGATGTGTCGAAAGCCAAGGAGGATCAGGTTTGCCTGCAAGTAAAAGAGACGAGGTCCGGCATGAAGTTGGTTCTCCCAGGAACACACCCTACTACACTTGGACTGCTAGCCTTGCAAAGGCTGACAGGTACATCTCCCTTGCTTGGCTATTTGCTGCCACAATCCAGAAATTAATACAAATATCAATAGGCAGCATTCTATTAAATAAGACAAAAATAAAGTCAGTAACTGTTTGGCCCCACTTATGATGGGGAATCTTTAAAGTGAATAAGCCATGATCCTTAAACTCCCACCTCTGGTGGGAGAAATGGACCAGTGTCCACCTGTCTCTGAGGGATGAGAGGTGGGAGGAAACAACCATGGGTTACCTCCCCTTGACTGTGCTGATGATGCTGGAAGGAACCAACCAACCTCTTACCCAAAAAACAGTCATCTCAAGCAGGGTCTCCTCCCAAGTCATGGACCAAGGAAGATGGCTCCAAACATCCCAAACTCATTTACTTCAGGAAGATCATAGGGTTGCAGGCATCGTATAAGAGCAGACATGGGCCACAGATGATGGGTGTCTCCAACACCCTCATTTTTATTGGGAGGGAGAAGTTAACCACCTGGGAGTCTGCCTGAACTTGTATCATTTTTAAATCTCATGATAGGAAAAACTTAGCCTCTTGGTGGCCCAATTTCCTTGTCTGTAGCATGAGGTTAATATGTATTGTTGATAAAACATGATGGAACTGATACACAGAAAGCACTTAGCAGTGTCTGGTGGAAGCACAGAAGAACATGGGCAATGATGTGAACCATGCATGGTCTGCTCCCAGTGAGAAGGGTCCTCACTGTATTTTGGCATGAGTTTGCTAACCTAGCTGGGGTCAGCTCCTTCCTCCTCCCTCCCACCCTCCCTGCTTCTCAGGAAGTCAAAAACAGTGAAAAAGAAAATTATAAGAAGGACATACACAATGTAAGAGAAAGTACATGCAACCAAAAACAATTAGAAATGAATGGGGAAACCCAGACAGTGTCAGGAGGATGCCACATGAATAGAACTGGCAGGTACAGAGTTAGAAAACAGAAGCTTTTGTGCATTTACTTTATGGTTGATCTATTTTTTCTTTCATTGATTTCTGCTATGCATTTTACATTTTCTTTTCTTCTATTTTAGTTTGATTCTGTCATTCCTACATTTGTTAATCACATCGTAATTTAGTCTTTTTAAATTCTTTTTTTAAATTCTTTTTTAAAAGTTTTTACATGATTAATATATTTAATACATAATGAGCTGAAAATCCAACAAGGATAATATGAACAACTCAATAGAAACAAAATGAGCAAAATTTATGATGAGGCAAATTGTGAAAGAAAGATTCCAAATAGCTTACAAATGCAAAGCAAGACAAAGAACTGATAATATTTTCAATTGGCAGATTAATTTTTTAAGAATTTAAAGAATTTTTCAAGAATACAAAACCTAAGATTTGAGGGTACACAGGCATTCTCATATACGGATAGCAGGAACATAAATTGGTTTAACAGATGACATTTCAGCTAAAAAAATATTTTTATATTTTTTAATGTGAGCATGAACATTAAAAGGTATAAATTTCCCTCTAGGTACTGCCTTAGCTGTATTCTGAAAATTTTCATATATTGTACTGTTATTCCCCTTTAGGCCTATTTATTTGTTTTTTTATTGAATTGATATTAGTTTACAACAGTTTATACGATTTTAAAAGCTGGGTCCTCTTCACATGTACCTCTTCACACCCACCATCCTTAATGCACCAAGGGTCCTCCATGAGTCTTTTCTGCCCTTTCCCACTTTGTGAAAACAGAAGATTTAAAAAACTTTAAACACCATATTTGGAGTAAGACAGACCTGCAAGGACAAGCCAGTGGGAGGCTGTGATACCGGGAACAGGAGGAAAGTGGACAAGCTGAATCTTAGTGTTGCAGAACCCACTTTTTCATCCCACTGAACACAGGTAGAAACCTGTTGTTCCAAGAGAAATGGGGCCTCACTAGCTAAGGAGCTGGTAAACATGAACCAGGCACAAAGCAAGAACTTCAAAGGAATCCAGGAGAATTTCAGACATAGCTGCAGAACCTGCCAGCAGAGAGCAGAATTATGACTTGATAGGTTGCTAAGAAAGAAGACAGAGAAAGTGTTCCAACCTCTGAAACAAGTATAAATGTGAGACACTCTACAGCTTGGGGAACTGAATAACAAAAGTCCATGTGTGCTTTAGAATGTGTGCATGGAGGGGAGATGTGGCCAGTTGGGTAATAGTTCACTATGAATGAATGATTCTTTCGGCCATGGACTCCTGTTTGGTTGAGCCTGTCATCACCTCCACTAGCCCCCTCTTTTTTTCACAACCACCTGAAGAATAGTAACTCAGGTTCTGTTATCTGCAAAGGTGGCCACTTTCTAATCCCCAGAAACTGTGACTATGTATATTACATAATAAGGGCAGAATCTGCTGGTGAGATGCTGATAATCAGTCTTGAGATGGAGCAATTATCCTGGATTATCTGAATAAGTTTGGTGCAATCAGTCACAAGAGTCCTTATAAGTGGGTGGCAGAAATTTCAGAAAGAAGATATGTAATGACAGAAGCATAGGCTGGGGTGTTGCACTTGAAGAAGAAAGAAGGGGCCACCCTACTATGGAATGCAAGCAGCCTCTTAAAGCCTGAAAAGGTGAGGGAGCCTCCTCCCCCAGATGTTCCAGAGGAAATGCATTCAATCACCTCCATTTTAGCCCATAGGACCCAGCTCAGACTTGGAACCTTTAGGATTTAAGGTATTTATTTGCCTCTTCTAATTCACTTATTTGTCTCAACTTGCTATGACAGCAGTCATATACTAATACATGTGGTTTCTCCATTATCTTGCAATTATCTTCTTATATCAATTAACATGAACTCTATTTCTGCTTCTGACCAACCAAGCTCATTTTCCACCTGACTTTCTCTACCAAATCAGATCAAAGACTCTGACAACCTTGAACTCATATCTCCCCAAATTTTCTGCCAGAGAGGAAGGGATGAGGTTCTTACCGGATTTGTAATTCAAAGTCTTCCTTGGAAGTGGATCTACATGACGGGACCCATGATGAGCAACCTAACCAGAACCTCTTATTTAGCTGTGGGGGCGGGGACAGGGAAATAAATCAGTGCCCATGGGAGATATCTGTGCCACCTGAAGAGAGGAGTGCAAATACCCACAACCTTCCCCATGCACCACTGCAGGCTACATAGTTCTTGGAAGAAATTTCTCCACCCTTTCTGGCCCAGGAGCCTCCACCAGCTTTTGACTCTAAAATGGTTGTTGGCATAGTGGTGGATGACTTGCTGTGACAACCGGTGAATAGACTTATGGGCTCAGTGAACTGTGCCTGTGGGTAGAGTTTGCTCCCAGAGAGAGAGGAGGAGAAGTTTTTTCTAAGGAGGTACAGCAGGCTGAGGAGGGGGTCAATCTCAGTTCTGAACCATCAGTTCTTAACTGGTACTAATAGGGAACCAGTTTATTCTTAAGATCCTGTTCATCATTTTGAAATCAATAAACTAATTGACTCATAAGTAAGGTCACTCCTAAGCCTGCCAGTTGAAATGATCACAAGTAAATTTCAAAGGGAGACAAAATAAAGGCTGCAAGGTGGTAAGGCTGCAGAGTAGTGGGTGGAAGTCGATAGAATAGTTTGAGCTGAGCTTTAAATTTTTTATTGAAGTAACATTGAGTTATCATATTACATAGGTTCCAGGTATACTATTCTAGCATCAACATCAATATATACAGCAAATTTTGGGTTGTTGTTGTTTTTTTTTAGCATTTCCTCATATTTTCACCACCATATTTCATATATTTCAGCCCCACAGAAGTGCTCACTCAAGGTTGCCATGTTGGGCTCTCTCCAAGGGTCCCTCTCAGAAAGACTCTCACCCAAGGCTGAGCTGTGCACCCCTCATGACCTCCAGCTGGTGCTTGGTGGAGCCCTGAATGTATCAGCACCAGGAGTCCTCCCTGGAAAGGGAGTTAAGCAGGAGCTTCTAGAACCTGGGTCTTCCTGGAAGACCAGAGTGAGGCCAGAGGGTGGGGAGCAGCCCCATGTCCCAGGGGAGTCTCCCAAGTATTGCCACGAGGGTGTAACAGCAGGAGTAGTTCACAGCAAGAGGAACAAAGGACAGAGTCAAATTTGGGTTTTGGTCACTGTAAGAAGCTGAGGACATAGGTCTGACAAGACAGAGGCCTTGTTTGGCCCTGGAGAATCAAGACAGACACAGAGGGCTTTGGAACGGTTCGCCTCGCATGATCATTATGGTTTCTTTTAAGGAGATGAGGTATTATAGTTTCCACTTTGAAATTTAATAAGCTGTCTATTTTCCCTTGCTTCTTTCTTATCCTTCATCCCTTTCTTCCCCTCTCCCTCCTATGCCCAGGTTCTTTCCACAAGCATTTATTGAGGGTCTCTTTTGTTCCTGTGTTAAAAAAGGAAGATTACCGTGTTGAAAGCTCAGATTCCTTGAATAGACAGCCAAGAGTGTTAGTTATTTAAAATTCAATACCTGTAAACAGCTTGCGAGCACACCACACTTTAGTGCCTGTCTGTGTTTAGTCAAATACTGAGAACATATGTCTCTTTGTAAATCCACTCCCAGGACTGCTAAGAGTGGTTCAGAAAACACTCTAAAATGTGCCAACTTCCCTTCCCCCTGCTGGTGGAGAAGAACCACTCTGAAAGAACATGCTACCCCTCACCAGACCTGCCCCAACTTCTCACCCTCCTTTACCAGTCCCTGACCTTCAAAGAAGGAGGCACCTTCAGCAAAGTGGGCAGAAGGGCAGGCAGGGAGCCCACAGCCTCTGCCGACTCTAGGATTTAATAACGACGCTTCCAAGAATGATGTAAGAAGTACCATACGGCACTGCAGAAAAACAAAGGCAGTAAAATTTAAGTGGGGAGTAAAATTTGTTCATGGACGTCACTAGAGAAAAGTCGCTGGGCCTTAAGTCTCAAGGCCCATGCTGCTGGGGGCATGAGCACCATTGGCTGCTGGGTCCAAGAGCCAGTTCTTATGTTTCATTGTTGTTTACAGAAGCTTGGATCAAATCAACATCTGTTTCCAGGAGACATAAGCCACCCTGGTTTTCATCAACACCCCAGGAAGTACCAATGACAGTTTACGAAGAAGAACAAAGAAGAGAAAAGAAGGCAAGACAGGATGCCAGGAACGGCGGGGAAATGTTGATGTGTAGTGCAGACAGTACTAGTGAACTTTGAACAATGTGTAGGAATTTGCCAACCAGAATATTCATTCATCAAACCCTTCTTGATATTCTCACTTGCTGAATATGTTGAGGAGATGACTTGTCCCCATGGCAATGTCTCAGCCCGGAAAGTGCTCCTGGTTCATAAGAAGGTTGATGGGAGCCTGTGTTTCATCTACTACTGATGTCAACAGTTCATTCCAGGAACTTCAAAGCATGCATTTCATGGAATGCTCTAGCCAGAGTTTTATGGGATAATAATTCTCATTTACTGAGTGGCTGCTGTGTCTTCATTATTGTCCATGTGTTATTTCCCTTAAGTTTTAGGGCAACCTTTAAGGAAGTTGTCATTTTCCACACTTCACAGATAAAAGGGTAGAAACTCAGAGATAATAAAGTATCCAAGCTCAACTGTATGTAACTTCCATGCCTGTGCACTCTGTTCCAATGCGCTGGACTTTCTGGATTTTCTGGAATGTCCCTGTGGAACAATATAGGAGAGTGTGGTGGGCTGAGGTAGAGTGCTAGGAGAAGGGATTTCTGGGAGGTGGATCTGTAACCAAGGCTGAAAAGCAAAGATGAGTAGAAGGGATGTCAATAAGGGGAAATAGTCCTGATGAGACAGACATGCCTTTAGGGCAGGAGGAAAGAAGTAGTGTGGGTGGAGACTCTGGGAAGAATTTAAAAGAGCATCAGCAACACCTCCCCCCCCCCCAAAAAAAAAAAAGACAAACTCATGTCATTTGTGGCAACATAGATAGAGTAAGAAGGAATCATACTAGCAGAAATAAACCAAAAAGAAAAAGAGCACTACCGAATGGTCTCACTTATATGTGGGATGTAGGGAAACCAAACAAAAGGACAAGAAAAAACACAGGTCTTGGTTACCCTGGGCAAGAAGAGAACATTGCTAGAAATTCAAGTACGGGTCTTTGGTTTGGAAACTGGGATCTGAGCTTGCTGGAAAACTTGGAATTTGCGTGTCTCTCAGAGAGGGAGTTGTTGAACCTGCTGGAAACTATAATTTGTGTGGAATGTTTGCTTTAGGTTTGGAGTGTTGAGAAGAAACCATCTCAGAAGCATGGCGCTTGTTTTAGGACTTTGAAACTGAGCAGTAAATGGGGACCCAGTGTCCAAGGGCCTCATCTGACTTGCCCCTGCCCCCTCTCAGGTGAGCCAGGAAGTCACTGGCACCAGTGCAACTAAGTAAACTAAAGTTCAGATTTACTCACAATCTGTTAACATACCAATCAACATGCCAACCAATCCCAGCCCCATGGCTTCAGTGTTTCTTGGTTTTCTTTGTTAAATAAATCTTATTATTGCTTTTTTCTAAACCTACGTAGCTCCACAACTGTTCATAGGAGTGGAAGAAACCTAGTGCCAGTTTAGTTATTGGCCTCTCTCCTTTGTTCAGTTTTGGTGCTTGTTTGCACTCAGTTTCAGGTCCGAGTCATTCTCCACAGGAGGAGGACAGAGCTGCACACCTTGGACTACAAGAGCTGACATGCTTTTTCTCTAGTACACACACCTACCATCACACAGGCTCTCAGCCATGATCAGAGAATGTGCAAAAAACTGGTTTATCCAGTTGGGACCAAGGTGTTTTTCTAACACAATTTTTACCATTTGTCTCATCTGAGAATACTTATTAATTGCTCATTTATCACTTTGGCAGATATAGTGTTATCTAGCCAATTGGAAACTATTTTCTGCCCTTCCTCTTCCTTGGATATAATTCATACTTCACTGAATGCCAGCTGTGTCAAGTACTCAAAAAGCATTTCTCACTTTTTTTAAACTCATTTATTTTATTCAACAATCTTGTGGAGTAAATATTAACATATTCTCTGAGCATGTAAATAATGAAACTCCTAAGTTTTATCTTGTGTACCAATTCTATTCATTCAAAGAATATTCACTGAGTGTTAGCTATATGAAAATGTTCTAGATATGATAATCTTTTGATATAAAATAATAAAAAATAAGGTATCTGTGGCTATCAACTTCTGTCTAAAAAACTCTCCAAAACTTAGCAACATGATGAAATTAAATAAGAGAAATTAGACAAGAGTGCCGGGCATGGTGGCTCGTGTCTATAAGCTTCAGCCTATGAAGCAGCTGGGACTGGGGATTGTGATTCGAGTCCTGCTCGGGGCAACACAGCAAGACCTATTTCCAAAAAAATACCTGGGCATGGTAGCACACACCTGTAGTCCCAGCTACCTGGGAAGCTGAGGCTGGGGACTGCCTGAGTCTGTGGTACCCCAGGCAACATGAGCCTGTGGTTCCATGAGCAAAAATTGCGAGACTTAGTCTCAGAAAAAGAGAGAGAGAGAGAGAGAGAGAAACTAGACAAGAAAGTAAATGGAAATGCATGCTCATAGATTAGAAGATTCAGTCGCGGCTGGGCACAGTGGCTTGTGCCTGTAAGCTTCAGCCTATGAAGCGGTCAGGGCTAGGGATCACGGTTCGAGTCCTACCTGGGGCCTGTAGCGAGACCTAGTTCCAAAAAAATAGCTGGGCATGGTGGCGCGCACCTGTAATTCCAGCTACCTGGGAAGCTGAGGCTGGGGACTGCTTGAGTCTGTAGTATCCCGGGCAATGAGAGCCTGCGGTTCCACGGGCAAAAATAGCGAGACCTAGTCTCAAAAAAAAAAAAAAAAAGAAGATTTGGTCGCCATTAGGATGTCAGTTTTCCTCAGATTTATTTGGAGACTCAATTTATACCCAATTAAAATGCAAAAATGTATTTTTGTTGAAATTGACAGACTGATGCTAAAACTGTAAAATGTTAAAACTGAAAAGCAAAGATTCTGAGTAAACAAAACAATCTTGAAAAGAAAAACAATGCTGGAACACCCTACTACCTGATTTTAAAACATACTATATTGTCAGCATGGTATCAGTATTAGGATAGACACAGAGATAGAACAGGATAGAGTCCAGAAATAGACCTTCATTGTATGGTTAAGTGATAAATGTGTAAAGATATTTCAATAGAGGAAAGATTGATTTTCAATAAATAGTTTTGCAAATAGTTCCACATAGCCTTGGAGTAACCCAAATACAAAAACATGAATTGAATCCATACCCTATATTATATTTAAAATCCTTGAAATGGAACCTAGATCTAAACATAGAACCTAAAAGTAAAACTTCTGAAAGAAAATGTAGGAGAAAAATTTTGTGATCATGGACTATGCAAAAAATTCATAGATATGACACAATAATCCATAACCAATTTGATTATTTAAACTTCATCAATAATAAATTTCTGTTCCCCAGACACTGATAAGAAAATAAAAACACCAACCATGCATGAGGAAAAAAGATTTACAAAACACATATCAGAAAAAGGACTTCTGTTCAAAATCTGAAAAGAACATTTAAATCTTCATAGCTTTTTTTTAAATGGGAGATAATTTGATCAGACATTGCAATAGAAAAACTATACAAGGTGAGCTGGGAAGGCATGCCACCACACTCCAAGACAGCTTGGAGACCCCCGCCCTGCACTATGATTACAACCCACCCCCAGACGGACCCTGTGTCCAAGGACCTCATCTGACTTGCCCCTGCCCCCTCTCAGGTGAGCCAGGAAGTCACTGGCACCAGTGCAACTAAGTAAACTAAAGTTCAGATTTACTCACAATCTGTTAACATACCAATCAACATGCCAACCAATCCCAGAGTCATGGTTGCTTAATATGTAACACAAGTCTGAAAACAAAGCACACTAAGGAGAAAAAATAGACATGCAAGAAAGCCCTATGGGTAACAATACATCACCATCAAAGAAAAGACAATCTCCAGAAAATACCAAGGAAGATATTGAAGAAATGACATGTATTTCCTACAAAGACTTCAAAATCAATATGATAAAAGCATTTCAATAAATAAGGGAAGTAGAAAAATATAAAAAAGAAACCAGCAACAAAAATAACTTAATTGATGAACTGAAGAATGAAAATGAATTCCTAAAAATGAAGTTGAAGGAAATTCAGGATTTAAGAATTGCAATAGAGGAGCTCAAAAATCTAGGGAAATGTCATGGAAGCAGATTAGATGAAACAGAAGAATGAATCAGCACACTCAAGGATACTGAAATAGAGAGGACAAAGAAAGAAAAAGAGGGAAAAACAATGTCAGAAGACTGAAGAAAAATTCATAGACTTGTCAGATTCCTTAAAGAGAAAAATATAAGAGCAATTGGAATCCCAGAAAGAGAAGAAAGAGTCTTCATAATGGAAAGGCTTTTTAAAACAATAATAGAGGAGAACTTTCCAAATCTGAAGGAAGAAACAAAAATAGACATACAGGAAGCAGATAATTTGATCAGACATTATCACCAGATAATTTGATGGGACACCAAACTACTTTAATGAAAGAAAAGCCACAATAAGACACATCATTGTCAAACTTCCAAGAAACTAAGATAATGAAAAAATAATAAGAATGGCTAGAGAAAAGAATCAGATAACCTACAATGGAAAACTCATTAGGCTGACCTCATATTTCTCTGAAGAGACACTCCAGGCAAGGAGAGAATGGAGCCACATCTACAAAAAACTCCAAGAAAAAATGTGCCAGCCAAGAATACTCTACCCTGCAAAGCTATCCTTCCTATATGAAAGAAAAATTAGAACCTTCTCTGACAGGCAGTCTCCAGAAATTTCCTACCACTAAACCCCCACTCCAAGAAATTTTGCAAGAGGCCTCAAGATCAAAGCCATAGAAGAACAAATGGAACAAACAAAACAAGGAACTAAATAAAAATCTAAAAATGACCACCAGAAAACCAACAATAGAATCTCAAACATCAATAATCACTTTAAATGTCAATGGTCTAAACTCAGCAATCAAAAGACATAGAGTTGCAGACTGAATCAGAAAACAGAACCCAACATTCTGCTGCCCCCAAGAAACACATCTGATCTCTAAGGATAAGCATTGACTGAAGGTAAAAGGCTAGAAAACTACATTACTAGCAAGTGACCCCCACAAAAAAGCAGAGGTTACCATTATTATATCAGATAGAGTGAACTTCAAACTAAAAAAGTGACAAAAGATAAAGAAGGCCACTACCTAATGGTTAAGGGGTCAATCCACCAAAAAGACATAACAATGATCAACATATATGCACCTAATGAGGGAGCACCAAAATTCATAAAACAACTACTTGCAGAACTGAAAACAAACATTGGTGAAAATATGTACATGATAGGAGATTTTAACACACCACTCTCACTAAAGGACAGCTCAACAAAACAGAAACTACACAAAGACACAAAAGTTTTAAAGGAAGAAGTAGACCAAATGGACTTAATAGATATTACAGGATACTGCACCCCCAAGAAAAGAACACACTTTCTTTTCAAATACACATGGTTCATTCTCTAAAATTGATCATATATTAGGCCACAAGGCAAATCTGAATAAATACACAAAGATTAAAATAATACCAACCTTTTTCTCTGATCATAAAGGCATCAAACTAGAAATCAACAAAGAAAAGAAAATAAGGAGAGTATACACTACATGGAGACTGAACAACAGGCTTTTGGAAGATCACTGGGTAAAAAAGGAAATCAAAGAAGAAATTAAAGCATACATGGAGACAATCGACAAAAATGACACAGCATTCCAAAATGTGTGGGACAAGTAAAAGCAGTATTAATAGGAAAGTTCATAGCAATACATGCCAAAATTAAAAGGATTGAAACAGCCCAAAGAAATATTCTAATCTCCCAACTTGAGGACCTAGAAAAAGAGCAGCAAAAAAATCCAAAATCCAGCAGAAGACAAGAAATAACAAAAATAAAGTCAGAGATAAATGAAATAGAAACCAAAAAGACCATCAAGAATATAAACAAAACCAAAAGCTGGATCTTTTAAAAAAATAAATAAAATTGATAAACCTCTCACAAGGCTTACAAAGAAAAGAGAAAACTCAAAAAAAAAAAACAGGATCATAAATGAAAAGGGAGGTATTACAACAGACATAGCAGGAATCCAAAAGATAATTAGAGATTACTGTGAACATCTATATGCAAAAAAATACAACAACCTGAACGAGGTGGACAAATTTCTCAAACAATACAACCATCCGAAATTGAACAAAGAAGACATAGAAAACTTAAACAGGTCAATCACAATCAATGAAATTGAGATAGTCATCAGAACTCTCCCTAAAAACAAGAGCCCAGGTCCAGATGGTTTCACAAATGAATTTCTACCAAACATTCAAAGAGGAAATAATACCTGTACTATTAAAACTCTCTCAAAATTGAGAAAGAAGGAAAGCTACCAAATACATTCTATGAAGCAAGCATTACACTGATTCCAAAAACAAACAAAGATAGCACAAAGGAAGAGAAATATAGACCACTCTCCCTAATGAACACAGAGGCAAAAATTCTAAACAAAATCCTGGCAAACCGAATCCAACAGTGCATAAAAAAGATTATCCACCATGATCATGTGGGATTCATCCCAGGGGTACACATCCAAAAATCAATCAACATAATCCATCACATCAACGAAGAGAAAAACAAAAACCATATGATCATATCAATAGATGCGGAAAAAACATTCAATAAAGTTCAGCACTCTTTCATGATGAAAACCCTGGAAGGAACTGGTATAAAAGGAACTTATCTCAATATAATAAAAGCTATATATGACAAACCCACAGCAAATATCATCCTCAATGGGGAAAAATTGAAATATTTCTATTAAGATCTGGAAACAGGCAAGGATACCCACTATCTCCATTCTTTTTCAACATAGTTCTGGAAGTCCTAGCTAGGGCAATAAGAGAAATACATAAAAGGAATTCAAATAGGGAAAGAAGAAATAAAACTATCGTTTTATGCTATGATATGATACTCTATGCAGAAAACCCAAAAAATTCAACAGAAAAGCTAATTCAAATAATAAATCAATTCAGTAAGGTAGCAGGATACAAAATCAACACAAAAATCAATAGCAATCATATACACAAAGAATCAATCAGAAGAAGAAGAAATAAATAAAACCACTCCATTTACCATTGCACCAAAAAAAAAATCAAATACTTGGGAATAAACCTAACAAAAGAAGTAAAAGACCTATACAAAGGAAACTATAAACATTCTTAAAAGAAAAAGAAGCTATTAAAAAATGGAAAGACATTCGCTGTTCATGGATTGGAAGAATCAGCATTATCAAATGACCATATTACCAAAGGCAATCGACAGACTCAATGCAATTTCAATAAACCTCAATGTCATATTTTAAAGAGAGAGCAAAAAATGCTGAAATTTATATGGAACAACAAAAGACCCTGAATAGCCAAAACCCTCTTGACAAACAGAAAAGAGAATGAAAATATTACAGACTTCAAAACTATACTACAAAGCCATAATAATAATGTAATATACATATACATATATATATGCAATTTTTTTTTAATTTAAATTAATTTTTTTTAAAAGACAGGGTTATTAGGGAATGGAGAAAGAAAAAGAAAGCCATCTGCATAGTGCCAAGCAGGCAGGAGAACTGCCTTTCCCCAGAGTAGAAATTGTACTAATTCCTTTTTTTTCTTAATTTATTTTTTTTCTTATATATGTGTTTCACATCTTTGTATTCCCTGGGGACCACCCACTACCTTCCCTCCCTGAACACTCCCTCCCATTTCCACCCCTCCTAACCCCCCACATACTCATCCATTTTATGGAATTCTCATGTACATGTCTATGGCCTAAATTGTCAACTGGAATATCAGACAAACAGACTAATGGATCAGAATCAAGTACCCAGAAATGAAATCACACACATATGGTCAACTAAGCTTCGACAAAGGGGCCCAAAACATACACTGGAACAAGGACAGCCTCTTCAGTAAATAGTGCTGGGAAAACTGGAGCATGACATGCAAAAAAAAACCCCAAGTTAACACCCTCATGCCCTGTACAAAAGTCAACTCAAAATGGATAAAAGATTTGGATGTGAAAACTGAAACCATAAAATACATAGGGAAAAACCTGGGCAAAACCCTCCATGAATTTCACTTCAGGAATTCATCCCTGGAAACAACTACAGCTGGCAAAAAAAATGAAGGAAACCACAAACAGCTGGGAATACATCAAACTAAAAAGTTTCTGTACAGCAAAAGGGACAA